>LBNU01019941.1:2222-21737 GCA_014162995.1 Artemisia annua
TTAGCAGATTAGCCTGACTAATAGTCTCGATCAATTTGACTTTGTTTGGTGTGAATTAAGTGTTTGTGTGGGGTTTATGTGTGAGATAAGTATAAAATAAATATGATAAGTATGAATGTGGCACTAAATTCCTTTGCGTGTAAGGTTGTTGTGGTGATTTGAGTAGTGTTGAGTTTTAATAAATTCATTTTTGAACACCTTTGTGGTGTAGAAGTGAATTGTGTAGTTTTGGTGTTTTGCGGTTTTGTGTAACGAGACTTCGTTCAAGTATTTGAGCGTTGGTAATTTACGAGAAGGATGTTTTCTTGGGATATGTTTATAAAGTGTGTGAGATTCTATTTTTGGAAAGTTTGTTTTGAAAATGATTATTTTCTGGTTTGTCGTAAATTTAAGGTTTATCGCGAAAGACGTTAGGTTTCGATATGGGAATACATAAAATATGAAAATTATGAGGTTTTGAGTGTAATGAATAAATTTAATAAATAATAATAATAATAATAATATCTTTAAGGTGTACAAAAATCGGCTAGGAAAAAAAAGGAGAAAAGGAAACCCAATTTGAGTCCAAATATGACTGTTAAGCTAAGGAATCCTAGTCCAACTCAAACAAGCCCAACCCCTACCCTTATATACTAAAACCCACGACCTAAATACCCTTTTTCCTGCAAAAAATTGATCGACCACAAGAGGAGGAGAAGAGAAAAATTAGGGTTTTGCTTTTGAAGCTAAAAATCAAGCGTAAAGTATATTTTCGACGCTAGTTTTCATTCAATTGATGTTTTAATGATATAATTCGTGTAATATAAATTATGATGGAATTAGGGTTTATAAGTTTCTGTAAAATAATGGTGTTAAACATTTTGGGATCATTGGTTAATAATATTATGATGATTGGTAAAGAGATTTGGTCATTAAACGCGTTAGTTAATGAGTTAGGGTTTGGACAGAAAGTTAGGGCTGTAAAGATACGAAGTTATTTAATAGTTGGTAATGAGTTAGATCACGAATTGTAACTCTAAATTGTAGTTCAAAGAAAGAGCTTTTCAAAAAGTCCAACCACGACTGATTTCGAGGTCGGGAAGTTAGTCTTTTGATTTTTACGAGATAAGGTGTCAAAGCTGTTAAACCGGGACAGAATTTTTGTAAAAGTTTGATGGTGCTTAGTGGATGCAAAAGTGTTATTAAGGTTAGCCCTTTTGGAAAAGTTAATTTTTAGGTTATGTTAGACTTCCACGAAAAGGATTCGCGAAAAAAAGTTGTGTAAGTATTTTTATAAAATCAAAAACTTTTGGTGTGCGTTCAGATCCGAATCTGGATAGTTAACAAGTTTGATTTTCTTATGGGTACTTGTGTATGTTATTAGACCATGGGCTTCTGGGATTAGCTTGTATGCTTATGAGAGACCATGGGGAATTTTTGGTGTGAGTTTTTAAGCTGAAATGCGTTTATATCAACTACAAAAATATTTTTCCGAGATACTCATTTTGTGGAGTTAAAAATTTTCTCTAGTCAAACTATATCAAAACTTTTGCATATTAAAGAGCGACTAAGTATTAATTTTTGTGAAGTTATTTTATCTACACCATGCTTAAAAACCCACACCCCTAAATTATATATCTATTTTAGTCAGGCTTTATCAAACTTTTGGTATGTTAACAAACGTCTAAACATTGATTTCTGTGAAATTGTCTAATTTACACCGTATTTACAAATTCGTTTCTACTAAACTTTATATTTTTTGGGTCATACAAATTTACCCGACTATTAATCTCAAACAAAGAAATTGTGTCTTCTAGATTATTCGTTTGGCCAGCTTCGTGTAAACGCTTACTCAAAAAAAAATTTCGAAACAATTCTTTTTATCAATGCCTCTAAGCAAGAAAACGTACGATCCAAGAACAAATTTTAAGATCAAATTTGTGCCAAGCACCCACCCTTATTTCCGAAGACAACACTGACAACTACCACAACTTAGAATTCTGGGACGGAATTCAGTCTAACAGGTAGGTACTGTAATACCCCATAATTTACCTAGTCATTAATTATCATTAAACACGAAGTAATTTATTATGAAGGTCTAATTAACCATTTTAATGTTTAAAATCCTTTTTTTACAACTACAAATGATATTCGTCAACTAATTATGTGATGTAACTCACATTTCATGCAACGACACCGCACGCATACCAACACTACATTAGTAACGATTTAAGTCCAATGATTATATTTTTTTGGAGTCAATAACTTTGTTTCTATTTTATTTTTATAAAAACATTTTTAAAATATAAAAACACAAAAAGAATCATCCTTCATCCCTAGACCTAATTAGAGTAGCTTTTGACCTAACGAACACTATTCCCTGTGAGAGAACGATCAATCCCCCGGTACTTGCCACTACACTATACTACATCGGTCAGGTACACTGCCTGGTGGGGATTGCAAGCTTCTCGAGATCCCTCGAGAGGTAAAACGTAGTGCGTGTTGCAGTCCCGGACGCATCAGCTTAGCAGATGATGCATAACCATTTAAACATTACTTAACATATATTAATGACTTATACTTACTATTACGGGTTATGTTACAGTCACCTCTACCACAGACCATACGCGCAATCGATGAATCAGGATTTAATCACTAGCCGTTTTAGGAACGACTCTCCATAGTACCTAAGGGGAGAGCCTTCTGATGGAAGTAAACAATTAAAGAACCAATGAACCTTTAACAAGGTCTAGAAAACATACAACAAGTTAAACAAACGGAAGCCTTAAGACCTTACAGAGTAACTTGAACCACTATCTTCGGAATACATGATCCTTCACTCATCCCTTGGGAATACTAGTTGTCTACTTCCTTCTTATAAAATAATACACTGTGTCACTAGTAACATACGAACTGTTTTCAATTATCCTAGAATACAATTTATGAAACGTTTTACTACTATCAAAAATTCCGGCCTTACTGTTCTTTTATAAACAATGAATCGCGTTTCCTAATGTCTTATAAACTGTTTTACAAATTATTTCACAAGTTACTTTATGGACCGATTTGCTGTCTTGCAACTATATCGCAAACTACAATTTTGCTATCATCTTGCAAATAATAAATTGTTTTCTTATCACTCTATAAATTGTTTTACAAATCATTTTATGAAATAATTTTACAAAATCATTTTGTAGACCATTTACTTGTATGAAAAGTGTTTCTATACTATTACCTTATAAACAGAATAACCAATATTTTCTTTTGGAAATAAACTAAACCATAGAAAAGAATCATGCATCTCTGTCAAAAACTATAGACAACAATCCACCGAGTCTTGTTGAGTTAACTACTCGTTCCTTGCGCTTAGATTCTTTTATTAACCCACAACTTTCACTTGTAACCAAGGAAAACACCTCATGACATAATATCCGACTCACTCATTCATTTCAGACCACTAGCACGACAATATAAGTCATGATACATCCCTGTATTGCCCAAGTGGTTTAGTACCACAACTATAAGATTCACCTAATATTCAGCCACCAAACATTACAAAGCATTGGAAACTAGACTTTGTCCTGAAACCTTTAAAAACTTATATAAATGACATACCCAACTATACCTCGATCCCCGATGATATCACATTCAAAGATCTTTCTTTAAAAATGCGTTTATATCAACTACAAAAATATTTTTCCGAGATACTCATTTTGTGGAGTTAAAAATTTTCTCTAGTCAAACTATATCAAAACTTTTGCATATTAAAGAGCGACTAAGTATTAATTTTTGTGAAGTTATTTTATCTACACCATGCTTAAAAACCCACACCCCTAAATTATATATCTATTTTAGTCAGGCTTTATCAAACTTTTGGTATGTTAACAAACGTCTAAACATTGATTTCTGTGAAATTGTCTAATTTACACCGTATTTACAAATTCGTTTCTACTAAACTTTATATTTTTTGGGTCATACAAATTTACCCGACTATTAATCTCAAACAAAGAAATTGTGTCTTCTAGATTATTCGTTTGGCCAGCTTCGTGTAAACGCTTACTCAAAAAAAAATTTCGAAACAATTCTTTTTATCAATGCCTCTAAGCAAGAAAACGTACGATCCAAGAACAAATTTTAAGATCAAATTTGTGCCAAGCACCCACCCTTATTTCCGAAGACAACACTGACAACTACCACAACTTAGAATTCTGGGACGGAATTCAGTCTAACAGGTAGGTACTGTAATACCCCATAATTTACCTAGTCATTAATTATCATTAAACACGAAGTAATTTATTATGAAGGTCTAATTAACCATTTTAATGTTTAAAATCCTTTTTTTACAACTACAAATGATATTCGTCAACTAATTATGTGATGTAACTCACATTTCATGCAACGACACCGCACGCGTACCAACACAACATTAGTAACAATTTAAGTCCAATGATTATATTTTTTCGGAGACAATAACTTTGTTTCTATTTTATTTTTATAAAAACATTCACAAAAATGTATTTTTCACATCTTTGTCAAAAACGCCAAACCAAGGTACCGCGACTACTCTTAACGCTTAACGGCACTAGACCGGGCATGGTCTACATTAAATTACTACATTACGACTCTAATAGAGTTATTTTATATGTCTTGGCATTTTATTTTGCAAGTCTCACAATAAACGCGCATAAATTTGCATTTTAGCTCACGCGCGCATGGTTTTTGCACCAACCGACCAAGTAAATAATGATGGCTCATACCAATACACATTATAAGTGTAAATTACATAAAATTCATCCCATGTGCAAGCCAAAACCGAATACACCCTTTTATTTCACAAAGCATGTGCTTAAGTGGTCCAAAATGCTTACATATGCACTCAAAGTCCTCTAAAGAGACAAATGTAGTACTCCCCTCCCCACCTCACCATTTTGGCGCCATTATGAGGACCACAAGGTCACTACAAAAGTTTCCCATCTTGGTTGGACAAGTATTGGTACTTATATGTCTTGAGTTTGATATCATATGCACTCTAAGTCCTATTTAAACTAACCTAAATGAATACACATGCACTTTACAACTCAAGTCACAAAAATATTTCTCTTTCTCTCCTTGTTGCCATCGATCTCACACCAAACACACACACAATTCATTTGTGTTGCTTAGCATAACAATATGGTACTATTATCTTATTGGATTTTTGTCTTTAGCCATTTTGTCTTTAGCTTAACTAACTCTTACAATCCATTTGTCTTTTAACCTAACCAACTAAGTACACTATCTTGTATCCTAGCTAACTTGTCACCTAGCCTAACCACTACTTACACATCTTACACACACCTTGTCTTCTACCATGTTTTAGCTTCATGCCTTGTACCACCCCAAAATACCTCAACTAACTTTGTCTTTTGCCCAATTTGAACCTACAACTAGTGTACAATGCTTACTTACCTTAACCTTACTACTACACCATTCCACTATATAAATAAGTAACTAGTTCATTATTTTTCACTTGCAAAAATCAACCATCTCTCTCTTTTCTCTCTTAAAGCACATGAACCAAACACACACATAAACAAGTTTTTCATCAAGTTTTCAAGAGTTCTTAAAAAGATTTGGGTGATTGGTTATTAGTTGGTGATTTGGTTTGAGTACTTGGGTTATTCTTGCACTAGATCTACTTTTTCTCACAAGTTTGTAAGTATTCTTTTCTTGATTAACTTGCACTTTCTTGTTAATTAAAACATGAAGTTTTGAAAAGTACAAACCGATTTTTGCTAAATCACAAGTAAACTTTTGGAAACCATAGGTACATATACATACATGTACATGACGCACACACTCTTTCTTTTCAAAATATGTATCACCATGTTATGTCTTGTTGTGCTTAAAATTATGCACATAGTTAGTTTGTGCAAGATTTGTGAATTGATTAGGGTTTATTGCTATATTTTGCTATAAGTTAGTGGATGAGATAAACTAGGCTAGTTTGAGGTTGTTGGTTGTTGAGAAATTGATAAATATTAGCGGGAGAGATTTAGGACTAGTTTGGTGTTGTATTTTGCGGCTAAACACGTAGCTTAAAAGTCGTAAAACGCATTTTTGGACATGGCTGTCCCAAACAGAAAATCTGGACTGATGAGCTTATGCTTTTCAACAATAGAATAGAAAAATAGAAAATAGACCTTATAATGAAAACGTGGCCGCTTGAATCACTAAAAACGGATTTAAAATGAGAAAGTTATGCTATTTTTAATGTTGCGGCGCAAACTATATTTTCATAGAAAACTCCACTAATAGTGAAACTATATTTTCCTAGACTATGAGAAGCCTTCAAAATCATTAGAGTCAGGATAGGTAAACATGGTAAAATAAGGATTTACGAACGGGTTATGCTGAATTTTCGTCAAAAAGTATAACACTTAACCTATTTTATGAAAATAGTCATATCTAAGAATAAATGGGTATTTTCCCATAAATGTGTCAAATTAGTAAGGGTATACTTTCAAAAGTTAACGAATGACGATTTATTTGTAAAACATGACTAAAAGACGAAAACCGGCAAAAAGACAAAATGTTTTCTGTTAACTTAGGAGACGCAAGTACAACGTGACGTGGTGATACAACATTTTAAAACATTCATTTGCATTCTCTCATTTCATAATGTCATACTAAGTCAAGCCCACACTTAACTAGGTCGCCTTTCGGAGTCGATCCTTTCGTTGCCTGACTTATTCATTACCAGATTACTATCTTACTTGAGGTGAGTCATAGCCCCTCTTTTACTTATTTTGAACTCTTTGGGGGAGATACATGCTCGTTTTACTTACAAATCTTACTCGTTTATCTTAAACATTTTACTCGATTGATAAAACACTCTATTTGTTTATTGAAACATATTACATGCTACAAACATGAATACAAGTATTTTTCTATATGCTACCCTAATTGTTATTGCCTAAGTCACACTTTTGCCACTGAAAGTCCCTCATATCATGAACCTTAGTCACTTGCGAGTGAACGCAGATATAGTGAATAGATCTATTGGCAGTTGACGCCCCATTTGTGTTAGCCGGATAGGTAACCAAATGCACTTTATTTGAAGAACAATAGGATTTTGGCAAACTCCTACACGAGGGCACTATTACTTACATCAGCCCTATGATGTGAGTAACTTACATCATTTTTATGATGTCACACATGTTAAGGGTTGCATTCATGAGACTAAGAGCAATAAGGCGGTACTGTAGTCATGATACAGTACTGCAACTACTAGATTTATGGGCGTATAATAACGTAGCCCACTGTTTATCAAACTTCGAACTTGTGTTCATTTATTTGCATACGATCCTTAAGGATTTACTAAATCTTGACCCCGTTGGGGCAAACAAACGAACTACTTTTGTGTTGACCCGACTAGGGCAAACAACAAACGAACTATGGGTGTAAAACAACGTTACCCACTATTTACTTCATTATCTCACAAACTCGAAACCTTTTCAACCAACTGTTTTACTTATAAACTCTATGAACTCACCAACCTTTGTGTTGACACTTTTTAGCATGTATTCTCAGGTTTCCTAAGGTGATAACTTACTCTTGGTGGCACTTGGCGAACGGCATGGCATGGTCATAGATGTCTCTGATAAACAGTTTGGACCACTTCATTTATTTTATGGACCCATTTCCGCAATACTTTTAAAAAATGTAACTCATTGTTTTTAATAGTGAAATTTATTCTAAACGGTTGGGATAAAAACCTTTCTTTGTACCTCATGTCATGACACTAGTTTAGTAGCACCCTATTGCATGTATGCTTCCGCTGGACCCGATTTTGGGGGTATTACAGATGGTATCAGAGCCACAGGTTATAGAGAACTGGTATTTTCAAAACCCAGACTATAACTATTTTTTTCGAAAGCTTAACCCTATGACCATCACATGCCTGCCTGCCAAGCTTATGCCTCACTGGTGATGTTGCTCACTAATATACTAGATGAGATGTGTGTCTTACTATTGAATAATTTATATCCACTTATTTTCGCTATCTACCATAAGTATTTTCCATATACCTTATGCTCACGTATCATACCTATCACCACATTACGTCTTTTCCTTACGTAATCTCATCATTCAACCTTGAGTCTGGACACTTGTCTTAGCCTTTCAAAACAACTTTCTAAAGGGCATATTACTAGTATGACTGAGCCGAGTATTTTAAAGTTCATTGAACCTCGAGTGAATATAGACTGATCACCTATATTCAACCAGGGACAGTGGGACATAGTCTGATCACCTATGTCCAACTCAGAGGTGAACTTTGTGGTACTGGGAGTTGTTATAATGGGGTTATGTCCGGTTGATTTTCTATTTGATTTCTGAGAACGGTAAAATGTCTACAAGCATTGCATAACATAAAAAGTTTACTTCGACTCACAACACACTGGCATCATAATACTCTCCCATTGCAGCACTTTTCTCTTAAATACAACACTCTTCTCATTGCAATACTATGCTCTTTAAACAGACCATTCTACACTATATTACTTTGCGCTCCCGTTGTGACAACCGTGATTTTAGCAGATTGGTTTGACTTATAGTCTCGATTCATTTAACTTTGTTTTGAGGGAATTAAGTGTTTATGTAGAGTATATATGTGAGATATGTATAATATAAGTTTGATAAGTATGAATGTGGCACTAAATCCCTTTGGTGTTGAGTTTGGGTAAGTTCATTTTGAGCACCTTTGTGGTGTAGAAGTGAGTTGTGTAGTTTTGGTGTTTTGCGGTTTTGTGTAACGAGTCTTCGATCAAGCATTTGAGCGTTAGCAAGTTACGAGATGGTTGTTTTCATGGGATATATTTATAGAGTGTGTGAAATTCTATTTTTAGAAACTTTATTTTGAAAATGATTATTTTTCCGGGTTGTCATAAAATGAAGGTTTATCGCGTAAGACGTTAGGTTTCGTTGTGGGTTCGCATAAAATATAAAAAGTATAAAGTTTTGAGAGTAATAATTTAATTTAATGAAAAAAAAATAATAAAAATATATGTATGGAGGGGTGGGCGGCCAAGTAAGGGAGAAACAAAGAAGAAGGAAACCCAATTGTAGCCCAATTACAATTTTAAGCTAAGGAATCCTAGTCCAACCCAAACAAGCCCAACCCCTACCCTTATAAACCTAAACCCACGACCCAAACACTATTTTTCCTGCATATTTTGATCGACCAAGAGAGGAGTTGAGCAAGAAAACTTAGGGTTTTTATTATTGAAGCTAAAACCAAGATCAAGGTATACTTTTGTTACTAGTTTTCATATAATTTGTTAATTATTAATTCAATTCATGTAATATTAATTATGATGGATCTAGGGTTTGTAAACTTCTGTAAACTAATGATATTAAACATGTTAGAATCATTAATTGGTAATGGTATGAGGTTTGGTTAAGCGAATTGAGCGTAAAACACGTTAGTTTGCAAGTTAGGGTTTGGACTGAAAGTTAGAGCTGTAAAGATACGAAGTTATTTAATAGATGGTAATGAGTTAAATCACGAATTTTAACTCTAAATTGTAGTTCAAAGAAAGAGCTTTTTAAAAAGTCCAACCACGACTGATTTCGAGGTCGGGAATTTAGTCTTTTGATTTTTACGAGATAAGGTGTCAAAGTTGTTAAACCAGGACAGAATTTGGGTAAAAGTTTGATGGTGCTTAGTAGATGGAAAAGTATTATTAAGGTTATCCCTTTTGGAAAAGTTAAGTTTTAGGTTATGTTAGACTCCAACAAAAAGGATTCGCGATAAAAAGTTGTGGAAGTATTTTATAAAATCAAAAACGTTTGGTGTGCGTTCAGATCCGAATCTGGATAATTAACAATTTTGATTTTCTTATCGGTACTTGTGTGTGTTATTAGACCATGGCTTCTGGGATTAGCTTGTATGCTTATGAGAGACCATGGGGAAATTTTGGTGTGAGTTTTTAAGCTTGCTTGGTCATTATTTTATGTAGGTGAAAGTACCCTAAAATTCTGCGTTTTCTTAGTTTACGAGTGCAAGGGATTTAGTGAGTGTTATTGGTTGTTAGTGTTTAGTATGGATTCTAGGAGATCCATGGTGGATCATATGAACCTTAGACATCCATCATATGAATATTACATGGTTTATTGCTTTTAGCTTGGCCGTATGTAATGTGTATCTATTTGTGTGTTGTTAGATTGTGATTGTGAATTGTTGGAAGCTGCAGAGTTAAGGTGAGTTCATAGTCCCATACTTTTTACTTTGTTTTAAACATTGGGATGGGAATGATGCTTGTCTTAAATGGTTTGAGTTACTGTGATTATGTGTGTGATTTTAAAAAGGCTTGGACTAATAATGTTATCGTATGCATGCTATGTGTTGAATGATATGTGATAATGCTGTGTGGTCCAATTGGAGGGGAGTATCCAATTGGAGAGTAATACTCCTACTCGTTATTGTGTTGTATGGTTGATATGGGATCCAATTGGGAGGATGCTTATCCTGTTACTCGCGCATGCGACCCAATTGATGATGTGATTTGGAGCGGGGGTCACTTGCCGGCCCGATGGTTGCCTTTTGTTTGATGATTAATTTATGGGTACATGTAGCTTGTATGATAACTATATTTATTTGTCCAGCTATATTTTATGATCACAGTGAACTGGTTGCCTTGAGAGTGTATGCGTGTCTTAAACCTATGAATCTCACCAACATTATGTTGACGTTTTAAGCATCATTTTCAGGTGAGCATTCTAAGGATAAGATAGAAGGAAGGGACTAGAAGAGACTTTAGTTGCATTTGAGAATGGTTTATATGCGTGTTGGATTGTATATGTTTGACTTTGTTGAAGATACTTTTAGAGGTTTGATTTGGTTATTTTCTTTTGGGGTATTGTTACAACACTTTGTGTTTGTACTTTGCTCTATCTTATGTGCATGTAGTATTTCTCTATTTAGACACCAGGTGTTGTGATGATATCCATGAAGTTACACACTCGCGTTTCTGCCTTGGCGAGGTGTGACAGATTGGTATTAAAGCTTTGGTTATAGAGAATTAGGTGATCTAACCTAGACTGTAACCTAGGAGTCCCTCATATAGTTGCATTTAGGACCTATGTGTATGTATAGTATCTTACATGTCTATTTTCCTAATATATGAGTTGTTTGTTTGAGTTTTTAGCGTCCGATGTTTTTCGATATTTAGTTTCGTATATATCATTGTTTTAGCATGGCATCTCCTACACGTAGCAAGTTTCGTTGGACTACCGTTGTCACTACGGGTTGCAAGAGAGTTGGTAGGATGAAGCGGGTCAACAGAAGGATCCTAGTTCCTGCTAGCATGCTTCCGTGTGCGATTGAAGAGAAGTTAACCTTGGAGAATGTGGATAGAAAGGAGATAGAAAGGTACGAGACAAAGGTGGCCGATAAGGAAGGCTTCACCACTAAGTACCCTAGAAAGTGTCCCCAATTCCTTGAAGATGGGGGAGTGGTTTAGTCTAAATCTCTTGATTTGTATGCACTTGTGAATCATAAGGAATTGGAAGAAAGAAATAGAGATAGTTTTGCATGTTGTCGACTACCTCAACATGTAGGAAACAGGAATGGGTGGTTGAGTAAAGATGAAGGGGAGTTAGTATGGAATGGCGTGGATTTGAATCTTGAGTCCACAGCGAGTAGTAAGTTTAACCGATCTGAGTGGGGAGGAAAGTGCGAGAATGGAGTTGAGCCGTTGAGTGATGTCTTTTGTTTTGTGTCACATTTTGGAATCCTTATATATTATCTTTTTCCGTCTGGAGCCATGTTGGAGCATGATTATTCTTGCGTATTGTATCGATCTTATCCGAGTGATTTTGATTATAGGGTTTGCGTGATTGTTGGAATTGTTCCATGTGAGATGATTGTTTGCATGAAGTGTTGTCATAGGAGGGAGTACACTTGTGAAAGGGGGCATAGATAATTATGGTGGCCAACATAATTATACATGCGTCACAACACAAGTGGACTTGCAAGTATGATAGCATGGATTGCGATGTTTATTAGGTGCTATGTGATATGTGTGTTATCATTAAGATGTGTGGTTTTGGAAGTAAATATGCATGTGGAATAGGCTTTATAACTATGGTCGCGAACATAATTATAAGGGTATCACACATGTGGACTTGTGACCATGATTACATTGATTGACGTTTGTTGTTATATGTTATGGTAGATGTTATATGATATCATGTTGANGTACACTTGTGAAAGGGGGCATAGATAATTATGGTGGCCAACATAATTATACATGCGTCACAACACAAGTGGACTTGCAAGTATGATAGCATGGATTGCGATGTTTATTAGGTGCTATGTGATATGTGTGTTATCATTAAGATGTGTGGTTTTGGAAGTAAATATGCATGTGGAATAGGCTTTATAACTATGGTCGCGAACATAATTATAAGGGTATCACACATGTGGACTTGTGACCATGATTACATTGATTGACGTTTGTTGTTATATGTTATGGTAGATGTTATATGATATCATGTTGATGATGGCTGTATGGTTAGAGAAGTGTTCTCTTAACAGTTTGGGCAGTCGTTATATGTTGAGGTGTAGGTGGTAAGATTCCATCCTACCTATCATATGATGGTACCTCAATTATCGGTTGGTACTAATGTGGTGACCTTAAGTTGATTTGTTTGCTAGACTCTTCGTTTGTATACCTAATTCCCTAGATGGCATCCCTATTCGTACCATGGTTGTACAGATGCCCTATTCTTTCTATTCGGTGTCGTGATTGATACTAGTCATTCGGAATGTTTCTATTGGATATTGGTACGTTTCTTTGGTTATTCCATGCATTCATTTCTCGAATGAATGTTATATTATTCTTCGAGTACTGTTGGTTCGTGATAAGTTGGTACGGATATTTAATCCCTCCTTTACACACCAATTGGTTTTCGTGACAGGTTGTGTGATCTGATAGTATCGATGATTTTCTATGATCTTAATTCGACCGTTGTACGAATGAGTCTTTACGTTCTTCGCTTGGTTTGCAATGTATTGGCGTGAGTGTTCACTGGTATGAGTTAGCTTGATGATTATTGTGATTGAAGTAGTTTGTGGTAGAGAGGTAGAAGCTGATAAAGTCGTTCGTGGGTGTACTACTATGATAGAGGGTATATTTTTTTTATGGTTGATTTGACACCTTTTTGGACATGGAAGTTTTGATGTGGTGTTAGGGATGAATTGGTTGGCTAGGCATAAGGCTGAAGTAATATGCCATGAAAAGGTGGTTCGTATCCCTTTTGAGAATGGCGATGTACTACGAGTACAAGGGGTTTATTCTACCTAGTCATTCCCCATGGGGAGCACCTGTGTTGTTTGTTAAGAAGAAGGATGGTTCGTTCAGGATGTGTATTGACTATCGGGAGTTGAACGAGTTAACGGTTAAGAATCGGTATTCATGGATTTGATGAATCGCGTGTGTAAGCCCTATGTGGATAAGTGTGTGGTTGTGTTCATCGACGATATCTTGATCTATTCTAAGACGAAGGAGGAGCATGGAGAAACATCTGAAGTTGATACTTGGTTGCTAGAGAATGAGAAGTTGTATGTCAAGTTATCGAAATGTGAGTTTTGGTTACAAGAGGTGCATTTTCTTGGACGTGTGGTGAATAGTGAAGGTGTACATGTGGATCCTAGTAAGATTGAAGCGGTCAAAAATTGGAAGGCTCCTACGACGCCGTCTGAGATACGCTCTTTCTTAGGATTGGCTGGGTGCTGCAGAAGATTTATAGCGAACTTTTCGAAGAATGCTAAACCCCTCACTTTGTTGACTTAGAAGAACAAGAAGTATGTTTGGGGAGAAGAACGGGAGATGGCTT
Organism: Artemisia annua; assembly: GCA_014162995.1. NCBI lineage: Eukaryota > Viridiplantae > Streptophyta > Magnoliopsida > Asterales > Asteraceae > Artemisia > Artemisia annua. The sequence continues at coordinate 16,083 of LBNU01019941.1, forward strand.
TTCAGTCGCTAAAGGATAGTTTGTGTAATACACCTATTCTGACGTTACCGGATGGGCCAGATGATTTTGTGTGTATTGTGATGCGTCGAATCAAGGTTTTGGGTGTGTACTAATGCAGAGAGGGAAAGTGATAGCTTATGTTTTCCGACAACTCAAGATCCATGAGGAGAATTATACCACTCATGATCTAGAGCTTGGTGCGGTTGTATTCGCTCTCAAGAATTGGAGACATTATTTGTATGGCACGAAGAATATGGGTTACGCTGATCATAAGAGTCTTCAGCATATTTTCACTCAGAAGGAGCTGAATATGCGCCAAAGAAGATGGATTGAATTGTTTAGTGATTATGATTGCGAAATTCGCTATCATCTTGGAAAAGCGAATGTGGTGGCTGATGCGTTGAGTAGGAAGGAGAGGGTTAAGCTTAAACGTGTGCGAGCTATGAGCATGACGATGCAGTCAGGAATTAAGAGTAAGATATTGGCAGAGCAAGAGGAAGCTCTGAAGGATGAGAGCGCTATGGCTGGGATGCTGCGTTGGATTAAATCAAGAAATGGGGAGAAAGGAGAATGGTGGAGTGTATTTCTTAGATCGGATATGGGTTCCACTAGTAGAACGTGTAAGAAGAATGATTATATGGTTTAGACCAGCTAATGGAAAGGAAAGAATATGGAGGATTGTACTTTGCGGGCCAGTGATTGGTTCCATTGGAAGGAGGCACAAGGACATCAATCATGCAAGGTATTTGATACATCCTAGAATGGATAAGACGTATTATTACCTTAGCAAGAAATGTATTGAGGAGAAAGTATGAAGAGGAATACAAGTGCCTTAGCGAGTATTTGACAAGCTTGAAGGTGAAGGTTGATATCAACAACTATTAGGATGAACAACCAAAAATATCTGGGGATGTTGATGTAGAAAAGGTAGAGAGACGTGGAGTATCGCATCAATCAGCTTGTATCAAGATGAAATACTTACTTCGCGATTGTGGTAAGTATTTTATAGAGCTTTGAGAACGTGTATATAGATGAGTACGACTTATCATTCTTAAATGAATGGACTAAGTAAGCGTACCAATCAGGCATTGGATAGAGTGCCGAGAGCGTGAGTGCGATTGATGTTGGAGGAAGCTGGGGTACGCATTTACCCTTAGCTGAGATCTCTTATAACAACCATTATGATTCTATTATTTAGTATACGTCGTTTGGAATGTTGTATGGAAGGAAATGTAGATCACCTGTTCTATGGGCATAGGTTGGAGCAAGCCAACTAATTGATCATGAACTGGAACGAGAGACTACAGGTATGGTTTGCAGATTAAGGAAGGACTTAAGGCAGCAAGAGATGATCAAAAGAGTTATGCGGATAGTCGCCTTAAGCCTTTGGAGATTAATGTTGATGGTTTGTGATGTTGAAAGTGTCTCTTTGGAAAGGTGTTGTGCGTTTTGGCAAGAAAGGCAAGTTAGCACCGAGATATGTAGGACCGTTCGTGATTACAGAAAGGAGTGGACTTGTGGCATATCGGTTGAAATTATCGGAGGAGTTAAGTAGTATGCGTGATACGTTTCACGTATCTAATCTGAAGAAGTGTTTGGCGGATGCTAGTATGTATGTGCCATTAGATGAGGTTAAGGTTGACAAAACCTTTCAGTTTGATGTGGAACTTGTTGAGATTATTGATTGAGATGTTAAGAATGGAAGCGTGGTAAGTTAGTATCGGTGAAAGTACGATGGGATTTGAAGCGTGGTCCTGAGTTTACTTGGGAACGTGAGGATCAGATGAGATTTAAGCATCCGAATTTGTTTTGCTGATGTGGTTGGTGAGTAGATCGGTTGTAGTTGGATGTAGATCGTTGAAGTTAGATGCGGGGATATCGTACCTACCTGTGAGAAGTCGTTTGGATCATTGGTGTTATTGATCGGGGTAGTGTATCTATTTTTTTTTCGTGTATCGTTGGAGTATCAGGATGTTTTCGATCGTGTGAATTCGGGTATCTATTTGGTTCATATTTTGTGGTTCTTTCTCTGTGATTTTTATATCATGGTAGAATCCCACATCGTCATAAGAATGGTTAACGATTTATAGTTTTATGGTGTGGTATTATTCCGCTTACATATCCATAAATTTTCTTGAGGTTATTGATGAGGCGAGTTGTTAAATCTCGGGACGCGATTTCCCTAAGTGGGGGATGATGTGACAACCATGATTTTAGCAGATTGGTTTGACTTATAGTCTCGATTCATTTAACTTTGTTTTGAGGGAATTAAGTGTTTATGTGGAGTATATGTGTGAGATATGTTTAATAAGTTTGATAAGTATGAATGTGGCACTAAATCCCTTTGCGTGTAAGGTTGTTGTTATGATTTGAGTGGTGTTGAGTTTGGGTAAGTTCATTTTGAGCACCTTTGTTGTGTAGAAGTGAGTTGTGTAGTTTTGGTGTTTTGCGGTTTTGTGTAACGAATCTTCGATCAAGCATTTGAGCGTTAGCAAGTTACGATATGGTTGTTTTCATGAGATATATTTATAGAGTGTGTGAAATTCTATTTTTGGAAACTTTATTTTGAAAATGATTATTTTTCCGGGTTGTCGTAAAATTAAGGTTTATCGCGTAAGACGTTAGGTTTCATTGTGGGTTCGCATAAAATATAAAAAGTATAAGGTTTTGAGAGTAATAATTTAATTTAATGAAAAAAAAAATAAAAATATATGTATGGAGGGGTGGGCGGCCAAGTAAGGGAGAAACAAAGAAGAAGGAAAACCAATTGTAGCCCAATTACAATTTTAAGCTAAGAAATCCTAGTTCAACCCAAACAAGCCCAACCCCTACCTTTATAAACCTAAACCCACGACCCAAACACTATTTTTCCTGCATATTTTGATCGACCAAGAGAGGAGGAGAGCAAGAAAACTTAGGGTTTTTATTATTGAAGCTAAAACCAAGATCAAGGTATACTTTTGTTACTAGTTTTCATATAATTGGTTAATTATTAATTCAATTCATGTAATATTAATTATGATGGATCTAGGGTTTGTAAACTTCTGTAAACTAATGATATTAAACATGTTAGAATCATTAATTGGTAATGGTATGAGGTTTGGTTAAGCGAATTGAGCGTAAAACACGTTAGTTTGCAAGTTAGGGTTTGGACAGAAAGTTAGAGCTGTAAAGATACGAAGTTATTTAATAGATGGTAATGAGTTTGATCACGAATTTTAACTCTAAATTGTATTTTAAAGAAAGAGCTTTCAAAAAGTCCAACCACGACTGGTTTCGAGGTCGGGAAGTTAGTCTTTTGATTTTTACGAGATAAGGTGTCAAAGCTGTTAAACCTGGACAGAGTTGGGTAAAAGTTTGATGGTGCTTAGTGGATGGAAAAGTATTATTAAGGTTAGCCCTTTTGGAAAAGTTAAGTTTTAGGTTATATTAGACTCGAACGAAAAGGAATCGCGATAAAAAGTTGTGGAAGTATTTTTATAAAATCAAAAACGTTTGGTGTGCGTTCAGATCCGAATCTGGATAGTTAACAAGTTTGATTTTCTTATGGGTACTTGTGTGTGTTATTAGACCATGGGCTTCTGGGATTATCTTTTATGCTTATAAGAGACCATGGGGAATTTTTGGTGTGAGTTTTTAAGCTTGCTTGGTCATTATTTTATGTGGGTGAAAGTACCCTAAAATTCTGCGTTTTCTGAGTTTACGAGTGCAAGGGATTTAGTGAGTGTTATTGGTTGTTAGTGTTTAGTATGGAGTCTAGGAGATCCATGGTGGATCATATGAACCTTAGACATCCATCATATGAATATTACATGGGTTATAGCTTTTAGCTTGGCCGTATGTAATGTGTATCTATTTGTGTATTGTTAGATTGTGATTGTGAATTGTTGGAAGCTGCAGAGTTAAGGTGAGTTCATAGTCCCATACTTTTTACTTTGTTTTAAACATTGGGATGGGAATGACGCTTGTCTTAAATGGTTTGAGTTACTGTGATTATGTGAGTGATTTTAAAAAGGCTTGGACTAATAGTGTTATCGTATGCATGCTATGTGTTGAATGATATGTGATAATGCTGTGTGGTCCAATTGGAGGGGAGTATCCAATTGGAGAGTAATACTCCTACTCGTTATTGTGTTGTATGGTTGATATGGGATCCAATTGGGAGGATGCTTATCCTGTTACTCGCGCATGCGACCCAATTGATGATGTGATTTGGAGCGGGGGTCACGTGCTAGCCCGATGGTTGCCTTTTTTGTGATGATTGATTTATGGGTACATGTAGCTTGTATGATAACTATATTTATTTGTCCAGCTATATTTTATGATCACAGTGAACTGGTTGCCTTGAGAGTGTATGTGTGTCTTAAACCTATGAATCTCACCAACAGTATGTTGACGTTTTAAGCATCATTTTCAGGTGAGCATTCTAAGGATAAGATAGAAGGAAGGGACTAGAAGAGACTTTAGTTGCATTTGAGAATGGTTTATATGCGTGTTGGATTGTATATGTTTGACTTTGTTGAAGATACTTTTGGAGGTTTGATTTGGTTATTTCCTTTTGGGGTATTGTTACAACACTTTATGTTTGTACTTTGCTCTATCTTATGTGCATGTAGTATTTCTCTATTTAGACACCAGGTGTTGTGATGATATCCATGAAGTTACACACTCGCGTTTCCGCCTTGGCGAGGTGTGACACCCGTGCCTACACTTTACCAACACTATGCATGGAGATTGTTGGATCGTTATACTCTGACCAAACTATTTTATAGCTTGTCTAAGGTTTAGCAGTCTTGGATAAATCCTAAACTACTAATGATGAAACACTGAATTACTCTATTAAGTATGCGGAATTACTTAACAAAGCTAAGAAAAATTATAACAAACTTCAACGATTATATTAACACCTTGAATCTGCTTATCGAATACAGACTCACAAAACAACCCTAAATATCTCTAATATCGTATTCTTATATTTGTCTATTCGTATCTCTAATAATGACTTAGGGATCCTTTTATAGGCACAAGGAATACCCTAGTCGGTTTACAATACTTGAACGACAAGTATACTAATTCCTAATATATCTAATCTTCTAGAATCTTCTAATAACTCTTGTAACCGAACTTCAACATCAGTTCTTTGATCTTTGACTTTTGTCTTTGCAGTACTTTGACTTTATTACTTTGCAGTACTTTAACTTTAAGCATCAGCAGTACTTTGACATCATCAGTACTTTGACCCAACAATCCTCCCCTAACTTGATTTCTACTTGCTTGACTTCAATTTTCCTTTGTGTCTTTGTCTTCAACATATTTGTCTTCCTTTTAAGCCATACAGTTGTCTTTAACACTTCAAGGATAGATTGTCTTTGTATATTTCTCTGTGAGTCAGTATCAAAGTACTTATGAGTCTTCATCAGCAACATCTTTTCAGCAACTAGTCTTTACAGCATCATCTGACTTTTGTACATCAATTCCTTCTTTAAGTTTCAGTCTATTCTCATCACTTCCAGGTGTGTTAACTCCTGTGAGAGGTGAATCATTGAAAGTTTAATGGATTTGATGTCTCTTTACCAATAGCCATCACTATTGGAGTAGCCATATGTTTTAGTTTAAAATAAAAACCATGGTACAATGATAACCATCTGATTTTTA
>LBNU01019941.1:40131-65399 GCA_014162995.1 Artemisia annua
AGATGATCAGCAGCTAGGTTCTCAGCTCCTTTTTTATCACGTATAATGATATCAAATTCTTGTAGGAGGAGAACCCAACGGAGCAATCTCGGCTTTGCATCTTGTTTTGCAAAAAGATATTTCAGAGCCGAGTGATCCGTATACACCACGCATTTTGTCAAGATCAAGTACGGCCGAAACTTCTCAAACGCATACACCACGACTAGTAATTCTTTTTCCGTTTTGGTGTAATGAGTTTGAGCCTCGGTCATAGTTTTACTTGCGTAATGGATAGGCTGGAAACGTTTGGTTTTGCGTTGCCCCAGGACTGCACCGATAGCAAAATCACTTGCATCGCACATTAGCTCAAAAGGCAAGTCCCAGTCGGGGGCAACTAGAATGGGTGCTTCGGTAAGCTTTTTCTTCAACGTTTGAAAAGCTTCAACGCACTCAGGTGAGAAGATAAAAGGAGCATCCTTCTCAAGGAGATGGGTCATAGGCCGGGCGATTTTAGAAAAAACTTGAATGAATCTACGGTAGAATCCGGCATGACCCAAAAAACTCCTAATACCTTTGACGGTAGTGGGATGAGGTAATTTAGCAATGACATCAACCTTAGCTTTGTCAAACTCAATCCCGTTTTTTGAAATCTTATGGTCGAGGACAATGCCCTCTTTGACCATAAAATGGCTCTTCTCCCAATTTAGACACAAATTTGTATTTTCACAACGTTTGAGCATGTTGTGCAAATGGGAGAGACAAGATTGGAACGAATCCCCAATGACCGAGAAGTCATCCATAAAGACCTCCATAGTTTTCCCGATCATGTCAGAGAATATGGCCATCATGCATCTTTGGAACGTGCCACGAGCATTACATAAGCCAAAAGGCATACGTCTATAGGCAAAAGTTCCATAGGGGCACGTAAAGGTAGTCTTTTCTTGATCCTGCGGATCAATGGGGATCTGAAAGTAACCCGAGAAACCATCTAGGAAACAATAGTACTCGTTTCCCACTAATCTCTCGAGCATTTGGTCCATGAAGGGTAGAGGAAAGTGATCTTTATGGGTGGCATCATTTAACTTTCGATAGTCAATGCATACACGCCACCCCGTAACCAATCGAGTCGGAATTAACTCGTTTTCTTCATTGGTGACAATAGTTATGCCACCCTTTTTAGGAACGCAGTGAATGGGACTAACCCAAGGACTATCAGAGATAGGGTAAATCCGGCATCAAGAAGTTTGAGAACCTCTTGTTTGATAACCTCGTGAATTTTAGGATTAACCCTTCTTTGTTGTTGGACAGCTGGTTTGAAGTCATCCTCCATTAAAATCTTGTGTGTACAAAATTCTGGGTTAATACCCTTAATGTCGGAGAGTTTCCAAGCAATGGCTTGCTTATGTAACTTCAGAACTTTTATGAGAGCAGTCTTTTCCTCATCTTTTAAGTCTTTAGCAATTATGACGGGTAATTTTATATGGTGTGACACAATTTTATGGGAGCAAAAAGCCACAAGTACCTACGATGGGCTCTAAAGAGAACCAACTACTCTACGTTTAGCATCTAACTTCTAAATAAACTCTATCATTTCTCGTTCTCCGCAAATTTAAAATCTCAAGTAATGAGATCCGCGGATGCTTAGCCAAATGAGTTAAGGGAACAAGCTAGGGCTCAGCATGCCCGGTCAAGTCAAAATTTCTATTCCTACTCTACCCAGCGGAAAATCAAACAAGGTGTCAAAACTTATTATATTTTTGCAAAAATTTTCAAATGTTTTCATTTTTTTGTACTTTTTTGGTGATTTTTTTTTCATTTTTTTTTTTGGTTTTTCAAGAAAAACAGAGTTGCATGAGTAAACGGTTACATGAAAGGTGCAAGTCAAATCAAATCGAAGGTACCCCCCAGACTAAAGTTAAACATTGTCCTGAATGTTTCAAAGGCGAGGGTCATCCAACGTAATATCTAAGGCCGTTTATTAATTATGCCAAAAGATAACATCAGTCAATAAGATTTAGGATACCAGACTTCTGGAGTAAAGACAAAAGACGAGCACGAAAGCCTTCATACATCAGGGAAAACAATCCTGTACACACAACAACACCCACAAAACACAAGATGCAGAAGAGGTTGCCCCCTTCTCGTCACGTTATCAGAAAATAGAAAGAAGTTAGAGACATGGGTGAAAACCCATGTGATGCTAATGTTTTTGTTAACCGAGTCGCTAGCTTGACTCGATCCCCGAATTCAGTTGTCCGTGGGGAAAGTTTGGAGATCCGGGACAACCATGGGTGGTATGTCCCCTCCAAAGTAGTGCTTCAACCTATGACCATTCACTTTGAAATTAGGTCCGTCAGTTTGATACAATTCGACGGTACCACATGGGAAAACTTTTGCAACAGTGAATGGGCCAGTCCAACGGGTTTTAAGCTTCCCCGAGAAGATCTTTAATCGTGAATTGAAAAGAAGGACTCGATCACCGACGTTGAAAACGCGGTTCTTTATTTTTGAGTCATGAATCTTCTTTGTCTTTTCTTTGTAGATCAAAGAGTTCTCGTAAGCTTGATCACGAAGTTCATTCAATTCATTCAGCTGAACTTTTACGGGGATCACCCGCTGTTTGTAGGTCAAAGTTTGCATGCTTCAAGGCCCAATAGGCTTTGTGCTCAAGCTCAATCGGTAAATGACACTCCTTTCCATACACAAGCTTGTAAGGAGTACACCCGATAGGTGTTTTGTAAGCTGTACGGAAGGCCCGAAGTGCATCATCCAGTTTATCCGACCAAGAGGCACGGTTTTCACCTATTGTCCTCTCCAGAATCCTTTTAATACCCCGGTTGGAAACTTCCACTTGCCCACTTGTTTGGGGGTGATACGCGGTAGAAAGACGGTGAGTGTCACCGTACTTAAGCATGACTTTTGCGAATTGGTCATTGCAAAAGTGAGTCCCGCGATCACTAATGATGGCACGTGGAGTTCCAAACCTAGCAAAAAGAGATTTCAAAAATTTCACAACTACTCGGGCATCGTTGGTGTGTAGAGCTTTCGCTTCAACCCATTTTGACAAGTAGTCAACAGCCACGAGTATGTATTTGTTTCCTCGAGATGATGGGAACGGCCCCATAAAGTCAATGCCCCAGATGTCAAAGATTTCACAAACTTGAATTGCATTTTGTGGCATCTCATCTTTCTTAGAAATATTCCCGTGACGTTGACAAGCGTCACAAGATTTGACTAAGTTATGGGCATCTTTACAGATCGAGGGCCAATAGAATCCGGAATCAAACACCTTTTTGGCGGTGTAATTGGGACTGTGATGTCCCCCAGTAGGTCCAGCATGGCAAGCCATGAGAATATCAATGGCTTCCTGACCATAAACACATCGCCGGATGACTTGATCCGCACAGATTTTGAACAAGTAGTGGTTGTCCCAGAAGTAATGTTTAACATCTTTGAAGAACTTATTCTTCTATTGGGATAACATCCCTTTCACAACAAAGTTACCCGCATGGTAGTTTGCAAAGTCGGCAAACCATGGGGTAGTAGAATCACCACGAAAAGAAATCGTATTGAGTGTTTCGAGAGGAAATGTTTCATTTATTTCTTTTTTCTCGAACACATCTTGGTAAGGGTTTTCTAATCGGGACAGATGATCAGCAGCTAGATTCTCAGCTCTTTTTTTATCACGTATAATGATATCAAATTCTTGTAGGAGGAGAACCCAACGGAGCAATCTCGGCTTTGCATCTTGTTTTGCAAAAAGATATTTCAGAGCCGAGTGATCCGTATACACCACGCATTTTGTCAAGATCAAGTACGGCCGAAACTTCTCAAACGCATACACCACGACTAGTAATTCTTTTTCCGTTTTGGTGTAATGAGTTTGAGCCTCGGTCATAGTTTTACTTGCGTAATGGATAGGCTGGAAACGTTTGGTTTTGCGTTGCCCCAGGACTGCACCGATAGCAAAATCACTTGCATCGCACATTAGCTCAAAAGGCAAGTCCCAGTCGGGGGCAACTAGAATGGGTGCTTCGGTAAGCTTTTTCTTCAACGTTTGAAAAGCTTCAACGCACTCAGGTGAGAAGATAAAAGGAGCATCCTNCTGAGAAAATATTTTGGTTTTTTATAGGTTTATAATTGTTTTAGTTTGTTTTCGTTTTTAAGAAAAAGCGTTAACTTCTAAAAGAAGGGTCTTCAAATCACAAGTCTCAGAACGATCAAACAACTTATCTAATTCAACCGCTCCCGTCAGCGGCGCCAAATAATTTGGTGCGAGATTGTCTAGCAAGCAAGCAAGAACCTCGGGTCGTAGTCCCAACAGGGTTGAATGGATCATTAGTCGTTCAAAACCGTTGGTTATGTGATGTGAAATGGGTTTAAAGATATGTTTTGTTTTGTTACGCTACTAAACTTTTTTTTTTTTTTTTTTTTTTTTTTTTAAACTTTAAGAAAAGTAAAACGTGAGTAAAAAATTAAAATGAACGAGAAAAGAAAAATAAACGTAAAAAGAAATGAAGAAGGAATAAAATAAATAAAAGATTAAAGTAAATAAAAGAAATGAAAATAAAGATAATAGTGATAAAATGTTTTTGTGGTTTTAGATTTAAATGATAAAAGAAAAGTGAAGTAAACGTTTAAAAGAAAATAAAACAAGTTAAAAGAAAATAGACTAAGTTAAAAGAAATTAAAGAAAATTCGGCAGAGTTTCGTTTAGGAATGAACCGAACGAAACTCCACTCGAAGAACGATGGAGAAAACAAAAGTCTAGCTCGACTTGTAAAAGAAATACGATAAGAAAAGACTAGAACAAGACACGACTCAAAGGCTTAGACTAAAAATAAAGTTGACTCAATAAATAGAAAAATAAACTCGCTACCAACAAAAATCCATACTCGCTATACCAAGGACCAAACTCGCTAGCACTTAACTAAAACAAACTCGCTACAAAATAAAAGAAACTATACTCGCTACACTTAGGGACCAAACTCGCTAAGACCTAGAACAACACCATACTCGCTACAAAAAAAATCAAACTCGCTAGGCAGTTTTCTAAACTCGCTAGCCTTAGGAACAAAACTCCAAACTCGCTACTTCTAAAAGATGATACTCGCTAGCTATATGAATACAAACTCGCTAGGCAGTATATCATACTCGCTAGCCTTAGAAACAAAACACCAAACTCGCTACAAGTGAAAAAAGGAAACTCGCTATAAAACCCTAAATGACACCAAACTCGCTACTAAACCCTAAGTAACTTACTGGACTCTAAAACATTTAACGTGACACAAAAATTTAATAAAAGGTAAACAAGATTTATAAAAACTTAATAAATAAAACGTTAAGACACTAAAATAAGCTTAGAAATAAGCAAATAAGCCACGGCTTCTCTTGCAAGCCCTAACCCATAAGCTTTTTTGTGAAACTCAAATGAAAACCATGCAAAGGTGACAAGAAAATTAATAAAAGCTTGTAAAGATTAAGAAAGAACTTGTAAAGATTAAGACAATAAAATGACAATAAGTAAATCAAGACATGAAAATTAAATTGACATAAACTTAAATGACAAGTAAATAAAACTTACATAAAATAAATGACAAGAAAATTAAATGACATGAAATTAAAACATAAAGAAGACTACAAAATTAAGACTTGCCTCAAAATGAAGCTTAAGGTGGGTATTTAAGGTTTCCATGGTGGAATCCTTTTACATCAAGCCCCCTCAACTCATATTGTTTATGAAATGACACATAAACTTCTATTACACTACTAAACACTTTCTAAAAAGTAAACTTAAGTCCTTGTAAACTTGAGGAATATGTTAACGAGTCTTCATAAAGTCTTCAATGATATAAGAGTGACCACTTGCTCGAGTTTGGGAAGCTTATACATGATAATCATCTTTAATCTTCGATTAAGTATCTCTTTCATATTCACGAGCCTTTAAGTAATGAAAACATCGTTACGGGCTTTACTTGAGTAAATTTCATCGTTGACTCGGCTTCTTGACTCTTTTCCAAATCTCGTGCTCTTTTAAGGCTTTTTGGTTGATTTTCATGCCATTTATGCAATATCCTTTCCTGCACAGTCACAAACACAAAAACACTATATCTTTGGCGTTTCACGTTAGTTTTTGGTCTATACACACTTAAACTAAGGTCAAAAACATGTGTAAAATAACACACATCACACGGCCCGTTCTTAGGAATCTCCTCCCAAGAATGAGAGGAACCCTTTGATCAGCTTCGAACTCAACAAAAACGAAGTCAGCTGGAAAATGGAACTTTCCTACTTTTACGAATACATCCTCGGCAATGCCAAGTGGACGAGTTATGGAACGATCTACCAGCTCAAGAGTCATGCAGGTAGGAGTAAGTTCAGGAAGAGAAAGTTTCTTCCACACTGAATTAGGCATCAGGTTGATGCTAGCAAAAAGATCGGCCAATGCGAAGCATTCAACCATTCTTGGAAAAACACATGTAATGAGAAATTTTCCAGGATCTCCAAGCTTCTCGGGAAGCTTTTTCAATAGAACTGCTGAGCAATTCGCGTTCAAAGGAGTCTTTGCCATTTCAAACAGTTTTTCCTTGTTGCTTAACAAGTTTTTTATCGTTGATGCAAATTTGGGCATCAGAATGATAGCATCCGCAAGGCTTATGTCAAAATGCAAATCTTGAAAGATTTGATAGAACTTATCCATTTGGTGACTAGCCTTTTCACGGAGCTTTTTCTCGTTTAATCATGATGGATAAGGTATTGAAGGTTTGGATTTAGGGATTGGGATTTCAGGAATTTCAGCTGAAGTTTCTTGAGGTTCAAATACAACTCCTGGTTTGGATTTGGGTTTCGGGACAACTTGAGGTTGGACGTGTGCGGTACTTTGTGGGCTAGTAAATTGCACCTTGTCCTTTGTCGCCCCAGGTTCACGTTCCACTACCTTGGGAGAAGGAGAAGAAGAGGTAGTAGGAACCGTGGGTCTATCATATGAAACACCACTTGGGGTTGTGATCGCCTTAACATTGCCCCTCGGGTTACGATCGTACTGCTTGGAAGTTTTCCTGAGCCCGAGGGTCGATCATTTAAAGACTTCTTGAGGTCTGCGATCTGAGTCATCATCACCCTATTCATTTCTTCCTGGGATTTTATGAATTGTTTCAACAACTCATCAGATGATGGTCCAGTTGGAACAATGGCTTGAGTTTGGTTACGAAAATTTTGACCTCGGTTGTTTTGATTGGAACCTTTGTTTTGAAAATTTCCTTGATTTTGGTTGCCATGTCCATGAAAGTTGTTTCCCCGAAAGTTGTTTTAACCTTGATTTCGGTTAAAGTTTTCTTGGTTTTGGTTCTGATTGAAATTCCCTTGGTTTTGGTAACCTTGGTTCGTTCGATTCTGGTTTTGGTTTTGGTTACGGTTTGGGACATTTTGGTTTTGATTAAAACCGGGTGGTCCAAGGAAATTGTTAGAACGATAGCTTCGAAGATTACGGTCCCCTTGCGGTTGGTAACCATTACCTCCCGAATTATAGGAACCTTGAGCAGCATATACGTTTTCTTGAGTGTAGCCACCGGTGGCTGGACACTCGGAATATGGATGTAGACCTCCACAAGTTTCACAACTTTGAGTAACGGCTTTGACTTGTTGATTTTGGATTGTTTGGTTCATCCTTAACATAGCCGTATTGAAATCATCCATCTTTTTAGTGAGAGCCGCTATTTCAGAAGATGCTGGAGTGATAGACTTACATAACTCATCCCTCTCAGCTGAAGAACCCTAAAAATTATGGTGGACAGTCATGTTTTCAATGAGATCATAGCACTCTTCGGGACGCCTTTTCATAAAGGTCCCACCAGCAGCAGCATTGAGGATATCTCGGTGTCTCAATGTCAAACCATTATAGAAGGTATCTATTATGGTGACTTGTAACATATTGTGGTTAGGACACCGATCAATTGCAAGCTTATAGCGTTCCCAAGCTTCGAATAAAGATTCGTTGGGAAGCTGACGAAAGTTACTAATGTCATTTCGTAACTTGGTAACCATGGATGGTGGAAAGTATTTGGCTAAGAATTTAGTTACCATCTCATCAAAAGTGTGAATCGAATTCTTGGAAAGTCGATCAAACCATGCAGTGGCATGATGGGTGAGAGAATAAGGGAAGAGGGAAAGACGAAGGGCATCATCGGAGACACCATTCTGTTTCATGCTTTGGGTGACGGTAAGAAATTTATCAAGATGCCTGTTTGCATCGTCACCAGGTAAACCGTGAAATTGGCATGAATTCTGGACTTGCTGTATCATATGATGCTTAAGTCCAAAATCAGTAGCCGCAATGTTAAGGGGGGCAATGGGCCCACCCCTACCTTGCATGGTAGGTTGACACAACTCCTCTATCGTTCGGAGATCAGGAGCTGGATCATCCTTGGGTTGTTCTTGGCGGTCGTCTCTGTCCATTGTCGGAACGGGATCCTCAATAATAGCACGTAACTCAGTTATGTTTCTTAGTTGACGATTTCCTCTCGATTGTGAACGAGTGCGCATGCACTAGAAACAACTCTAAGAATTCCCATGAGAAAGTGAATTTATGAAAAAGGAAAGTAAAATCTTTTTGGGTTTTTGTATGTTTTTGAAAAGAGAATACGATATTTTTGGTGATCGATCCGTCAAACGAATTAACTTCACGATCAGTTTTGTTTTATATGAAAATATACATAAGGATTGGTAAATATACAAAGAGGTGAATTCAAAAATCACGATACTTCAAAACATTTGAATACGCGCACAACCTCCCCGGCAGCGGCGCCAAAATTTGATTGGTCCCAAACGGTCAACCAAAGTAAACCACAGACGTGGTCAATATGTTCAAACATCTTAGGCCAACTAACCAGGGAGTACAGAGATTCCCCGGGTCGTTATGTCCCGACGAGGTGTGAATTGTATTTAAAACCAAATTGTGATCAAGTGATTATGAAAGGATGAACAATATAAGAGATTTGGATGATTAATCTAAGAGAATATGAACAAAACAACTTAAACAAACAATATAAACAATAACGTGCAAGCAGATAACCTAGAAACGTTTTAAAACTAAAAACGTACATTTAAGTCAACGATTAACGTAAACGTACAAAAATAACAGTGAAATGTGAGCAAATAAAATCCTACAAATGTGAAAAGTACTTTTTTACAATTCTAATGACAAAAGAAAATTTTAGAAAAAAGAAAATTATTTTTTTTGACTTTTTATTTAATTTCTATTAATTAAAAACTATTTTTAATTATTAAAAATACACTAAAATGCAATTAAATACGAATTTAAGCTAGAAAAATGAAAATTAAATTTTGAAAAATCTAAAATATTATAAAAATAATTTTAAAAATGAAAATATATTTTTTGGCTTTTTAATTATTTATTATTAATTAAATACTAATTAAATACTAATTAAACTAATTTAAATTATAATAAATACTAAATGAAAAGAGAAAATTATGAAAATTTTTCTAAAAATACTTTAAGCTAGCAGAAACCTAGAAAAAATATAAAAAGTACTAAGTGCTTAATGAAAAAGCTAAAAAAAATAAGCAAAAAAGCTAATTTGAATTAAGTAGAAGCTATCACTAATTTTACTTTGATGATTTTCTGATTTTTCTTTCACAAATCTACTAAACTAATGAAAATATGAAACTATTGTGAAAACAACTTTTTAACAAAAGCCAAATAAGCCCAGAATGAGCTTATTTGCTCAACAGTTAAGCAAAATGAGCTAAAATTGAGATTTTTACTTTGAAAAGCTACCTAATAAACTATACAGCAGACTCTTAAGGTTGATTAAGCTAAAAACAACTGTTTTGAGTATAAAATAAGCTAGAACCAAGGGAAAAGTTCACTAAATAAGCTAAAAAGTAGAAACAAGCAAAACTAAAGACTGAAAATTGGATAGACCAAAGCAGGCAACTGCATGCCAAAATTAAGCTTATCACATAAGCTCTTAAGCACAAAACAAGATTGGACCTAGAAAGCTAGCTGTAGGAGCTTTCCAAAATGCCAAGTATCAAGTAATAAGCCTAAGAGATGAGCTAGTTATGGGATTGAGAAAAACGGGTCAGAAGTTGGGAGCCAAAGTGAGTTTAGGACTAAGCTACTTATGCACAATAATCACAAGGGCACAAAAAAAGAAAATACTAGCAAACATGGTCACAACAGATCTAAAAACAACTTTATAACAATAATGAACAATAAGAACCAAGCAGAACAACAAAATCAACAACCTAGCTGCTAATGAGCTTTACCAGTAGAATCTGGTGCTTATGGGGCTACTAGGAGGGTTTAAATAAGCTAACAAACAATCTAGAAAGGCCAAACAAGTTATGCATCTAATATGTCAGAACTATGGGCTTCAAAAAACACCAAAGATCAAGCCAAATGGTCCAATAATGAACAAGTTATGATCACATGAAAATAGGTCAGAAATGACAGTGAGTATGAGACTAAGCAGCTTAAGCACAATAACCACAAGGGCACAAAAAAATCACATACTCAGTTACACTCAATCACAAACAACAAAATTCAACTAAAAACAATAATCAAATAGTCTGGATCAAACAGAAACCAATATCAACAAGCTTAGTGATTACTAGTCCAACTTAGTACACTAGCTCCAAATGCCAGATTCAAGGCTCAAATAAGCACAATAAATAAGCTAACAAAGGCAAACAAAAGGCACGTTATACAAGACAGTGTATCAAGCTTCCTAAAGCAACAAGAATCAAAGAAAAAGACAAAGAATTGACCAAGATATGGAACCTAGAAAAACGGGTCATAATGGGTTCTCATGGTGCATGGCACACAAAGGCTCACACAGGCATGTTCAAGCTTAATTTTTAGCAACNTTTTAACATATAAGCTAAAAATTACAACTACAATAATGCATATTGTATAAACAATTACGACATTAAAATGACTAAGTAAACTAACACCTTCAGCTGCTACAATGACCCTATTGTTATAGCGGACTAATTTAGGGTTGTAGGGTGTCCTTTGCCTTTCCCGCAACAATATCAATCCTTTTGATGAATGCAGAATCAATCTGGACCCCTTAAGTGTTTTGGCGCCAAAATGTATTTTGGCGTTTTATCTGTTTGTTACTTGCTGCCAGTTGGGGTGATATATTTGGACTGGGGGTTTGTTTGGAGTAGCTTAAGGAGGTGGGTTGAGTGTGGCAGGGAGGTGCAGAGTGAGTGATGATGGAGGTTGTTGGTTTGGTTGATTGCCAAGTTTCCACGTGTGGGGAGAGAAGAAGTACACCATGCGGGTGGTGGTTTTGACTGGTTGGGGTTTGACCAGGGTTAAATAAAACGGGTTTTATGGTATTTAAGGATTGCGGCCATAAATGAATGGGCCCAGGAAAAGGATTTGGGTTGGTGGGGCAGCTTTATGTATTTTGTGGATTGGGTTGTATAATGGGTGGATTATTAGTTTGGGTTAAGTAAATAAAAGATAGGTCCGTGTTGGTTTATAAGCTTAAATTAGCCCAAGGACTAATTTTGTAAAAACTGAAATTCCAGGGACCTGTCTTGCCAAATTTTCCAAACTTGCTTCAAGGGTCATTATTGCCAACCTATAATTCCACCAGGGTCTTTGATGTTAAACCTCCAAAATTAAACCTCCGGGGACTAGTTTTGCCAAATTCCAAAGTTGAGGGGCCAAACTTGTCAAATCTTTAAACTTTACATCCAAGGACCAATTATGATAACTTTTGATTTCCAAAGGACCTTTTGAAGTTTTTCTTCCAAAATTAAACACCCGGGGACCAAAATTGACACTTCTAAAAGTTGGGGGACCATTTCTGCCAAATGTTGAAAATTGTACTTCAGGGACTATTTTCTGGCATTCTGTGATTCCCCAAGGTTCATTTTGACAATTTGAGATCCCAAAATGGTAATTTGCTTCCCCGGCTCCGGCTTTTGACACGTTTTCCAATCTCGTGCTCGTTTTTGTCCTTTTTGGCATGTTTCATGCCTGTTTCTGAAATATCCGTACCTGCACGATCACAAACACAAAAACACAATATCTTTGGCATTTATGATTAGTTTTTGTTCGTTTTGGTCTTAATTTGGCAAAGAAAAGGTGTGTGAATAAGCACACACCAGAGACATTGTTGTGGAGATAGTTGATAAAGTTTTTTGTGTTTGTGTGAGTTGTGTATGTATAAGCAGCTAGGGGATAAGTCTATATATAGGTGAATGTTTGAAATTCAAAATTTGAATTTGAATTTGAAGTTTATCCACCCTTTTTTTCACACGTTTTTGTAATTTGAATTTTAAATGTTTATGCACACATATTTATGCACACATGTTTTTGAATTTGAATTTGAAATATAAATTTATTCGGCTCTTGTTTTGAATTTTGAATTTAAAATGTATCCCGCTTTCAATAAACCACTATTAATACCATACGATACCATTCAATACACACTTCAATATCTACATCATTTTACAATGAATAACCGTTGGTCAATGGAAGAAGAAAACTTGCTAGCTAACGTATGGCTTGAAGTTCGCGAATCTAGAGACCTTGTGAATGAAAGTTCTTTTTGGAATGACGTTACACAAAGGTTCAACGATCAGACTGATGGTGAGCACCGTAATAAAAATAGTATTACGGCTCAATGGAATAGAATCAACCTTGAATGTCGTAGATATAATGATATTTACAAAGAGTTGCAGCGTACAAGTCAAGACCCTTGTCGTCTCAGCAATGCAAACTGAATTTATCATGAACGTCATGGTGGGAGAGGGTTAAAATATCAACATGTGTGGTTCATTCTGAGAAACACGTGGGCATGGGAAACACATAATGCGTAATGGTGTTTTATGTTACGTATTTTCGTATCGTGTTTATTTGTTTTCCGTATCGTGTTTTATGTTAAGAATTTATGTGATTTCAATAATTTACGTATCGTTAGATTACTAGTTTTTAATATGTGTTGTCATGTAATGTTTACGTTTAATTTTTAGTTGTTTAATTCATATCGTTTCGTTTATGTAATGTTTACGTTTTATTAATAAAATTTGTGTTTGTGTTAAAAATGTTTAAAAAAAAGATGATGCAATATGGGTTGCCGCTGTGAAGAGAGAGGTGAATATGGGTTGAGGAGAGAGAAAGCTGAGGTGGCAGCCGGAAAGATGATGCAATATGGGTCACCACTGTCACTAGCCTTAGGATATAACTTAGAAAGTATTACTGTGTTGGTAAAATCATGATGCTACTATATAAACCTTCAACTATCATCAAATTTATATATCTAACCCCAATGATAAAACATTCACATTTTTAGTCCATAATTATAATATATTTACATTTTCGGCTCAAACTATTCAAGTATAACCTTTTAACACCCATGGTTTATAATTATTCATTTCCCAACCTTGAATTACAATTGTGACAGTTTTGACACCACTTTCAGGAAAGTTACAGTTTTAACCATAACGGTGAAATATTTTGCAAAACTAGTCCAAAATCATCTATTTGCAAAAGTTACGTAAAGCTAGATATAAATATGAATTCATTTGTCGAAATTTGAGTGGGCAAAATCAAATTCATATTATAAGTCATGTAAACATAGATATAATGTTATGTTTTTTTTAATAAATGAAGTATTTATTTTAGTTTAGGTAAGATTCAAGGGCATTTTGGTAGTTTTCTCAAGATGAAAATTTTAGGTATTACATGTATGAGGATAGATTAAGTATAGTATGTGTATGAGTAGATATATAGATCGATTAGATTATTTGTAAAAGGGTTTGCTTGGTTCTATTCTTCTCGCCAAATCACTGGAAACAAAAGGGATTTAGAAGGTTTTGTTTGTGAGTTTTACGTTTGGATGCTATAACTTGATTTGCATGGTTTTCTCATTATACGTATAGTTGGCAAGTTATTGTTCTCCCTCTAGCTTTCTCCTTCACGACAGAATCAACAACAAGAGAGAAAGAAAACAAGGTAGTCTTGGTTTTATGTTTGTGTGTATATGACTTGATATGTAGATCGGCTATATTTTATTAAGGGTTCATTTTGCTTGTTGCATGGGTTTCTATATACGAATGTTAAACAAATAGAGGAGACAAGATAGGATAAGGGATATGGTTTGTGTCAGTGAATGTTGCCAAGTTGATGCATGATTGGCATGCATCGATTATAAAATACTCAAGAGGAATTCGATTGGTTTGCAAGTTCACAGAAAACACAAAGACTAGTAGATAGGGTCAATGATGACGTATGGTATGGATCCGGGTCACGAACCCATCCAGTACGCAAGCCCACTACGAGTGGGCCATTATTATAATATTCATAGCCCACGAGACCCACGGATACGAACTGTAACCTGCAACAAGTGGGATGCTTAGGCCCACGAAGGCCCAAGCCCAAACACGGTTACCCAAACCGTGTGGTTATGCGATATCTCCTATTTTGGCAATAGATATCGGATAACCCAAAGAGTGAGGAACACGAAACCATCTAGGGTTTCGTGTGTATAAATAGAGGTCCTCCAGGTCCTCTACAGGTACGATACCTAACCCTAATCTACAAATCCTTCTCTTAAACTCGATTACTTACTCTCACGCCGGAGGATAATCGGGGGAAACAATCCCTCGATAAGCCTAACGGTGCTCTGTGTTTTCCTATGCGCAGGTTCCCAAGCATTACATACTCGAATTGATACTCAAGCCAAGCCTTGCCAACTTTTGTATCAACAGTCAAGTTGCAAATTGTTATATTGATTCTAATATGTTGCAAAGAAAAGGGTCGGTTGTTTTGTAGAATTGCTAATGTTCTTGTTGTTTAACGTGACTAAATGGACAAAGAAAAGGCACCTTTGAGTTTGTGATTGGAAGATAGATCGATTGTGTATTGTCACAGAAAAATAATAAGAATGTTGCATGCGTACGTATGGGGGAAAACATGAGAGCATGTGAGATATATAATATTGACGTGACCAAAAGTTTTAAGAATGATTACGTTTGTATTCGTAGTGTCCAAAATACTTTTTAACATGACCAAGTGATGAGGATAAAGTTCGTTTGTGGTGGATGAGTCATAAGAGGTCTCTTATACACTTAGATTATACGTTGAAAACGTTTAAGACATTTTAGCTTCGCTTGAAATGATCTTGACCAACTTGGGTACTCTTACTATGGTGTTAAGCTCGCTAGCTTATCTTTGATGTTTGTTTAATGACCAAACGTACGTATAATCTTTACGCCTTGGGTGTTCTTGATTACTTGGAAGGTGATTAAACGAGGTGTGTATTTTATCCCATGTGTTGTTTGTAACGATTTCGAATACAAAGGCCAAAGTAAACGTGTGTTCGCATGTTATTGTATAACATATATGTTATAGTCTTGGGCTCAAATTAGTGGGCTTATGAATAGTAACCCAAGAGTGGATTTAGTATATGATCCGTGTAATGGATTTCGGCTCATGTGTTTTGTATTGGGTCGTATAGGCCCAATGAGAGTTGTGTGACCAAGTCTGGTCATGTGAGGCCCACTTGTGAACAATGTGGGTCATGCAGTGAATATAATATTATATTCTGTAGTTGTGGGGCCCACGGGGTTGTAATCCAGTTACTTGGAAGTTGTGGGTCCCATAAGTGTGTATTATAACTCGTACTTGTATTGTGAGGTCCACTGAGGTGAAAACCTCATATGTGGGTATTGTGAGTTCCACTGAGATGCCAACCTCATATGTGGGAGTTATGAGTGCAAAGTGTTGCACGTGTGATCAAAACTGATCCATAGTTACGTTGTGCCTTTTCCAGGCCATTGTGGGTTGCGTGTGAGCTCATTCATGGTAAGTGTGAATCACATAGCACAAAATGATTCAGAGTTGCATAGTGTAAACAAAAAGTTTAAAATTTTGCCTAAAAATGGGTGCATGAACAGTAACATACAATTACTTCATATTTAGTGTTTGCTAATAATTGGGGTTTTTCACAGGATATTATAAATGGTAAAAAGTCTTTTGGAAAGCTTTTGCAAATAGTAAAAAGTTTTTCAAAAACCAACCATCGCATATGCTGAGAGATAACAAAAAATAAGAACTTAAACTCATAAAGAAATTAAAAACAAAACTGATTTGAAAAATGATGAAAAGAGTTGTATTCATTATTTAATTCTATATCTATTCTTCTCTCTTAGAGAATACGCAGTGGTAACCTGAGTTAAGTTTTAACACAGTGTCACGTCAGCGCCACATCAGCTTTAACACTTTCACCTTAACTCACAAAAAACACCCTCAACAATAACTCAACCTTAACTCAACAACAATTTACAAAAACACTCATTTATTTACGGGGTAAACTGATTTTTTTAACCCAAGTCGCCTTAACTCGGCGTTAAGAGCTTAACACGAAGCATTAACGCGGGCTTCACGCAAGACCATGCAATGGTTAACTTCGATTTAACGTGCGTTAATGATCCTTTAACGTGAGCTAGGCGTTATTGTTGAGAATGCTCTTAGAGCATAAGGTGTGTTCACCTTGAGTTGAGGTTTCACCCACTGTCACGTCAGCGTCACATCAGCTTTAACCTTTTCACCTTAACTAAAAAAAAACACCCCTTATCATAACTCAACCTTAACTCAACATTTTGGGTCCCACTTTTATCATAACTCAACTAAAAAAGACCGGGTTAAACTTTAACACACCACACGGTGTGGGAGTTAAACTTTCACTCACGTTAAAGCAAAGGAAAAAAAACACATTCACGTTGCGTTAAGGGGTTAACGTGGGGCGTTAACTCACCCTTAACGCAGGAACACGGTGTGGTTAACTCACCTTAACGCAGCAAAGTTAAAGCTTAACGTGTGGGGGGGGATGGCTAACACACCGAGTGCTCTTATGGTGCACCAATCCATCCATCGTCTTCCTCATTTAGACATTCTAAAAGAGTTTCAGAAGCAAACAACATTAAATTTCACATGTGAAACGCATGTTTTATCTTATTTTCATTTTACTTTCTTGGTTCTCCAACAACTAAGGTGGTCCCAACAATCTTTCAGGGTAGGTCCTTAAAATCCACTGCACATAGCTTCTAAAGGATTTCGGAGTCTAAGGTGGTTTCCGGGCACCACCTTCAATCAACGCGGGTCCGCCTCTGAAAATGACTATGCTTAAGTTGTATTGTTATATGGTACCTTATTAATAAGAGAAAATGACCAAATGAGTCATTTTTTCAATCCATGGTTCACATTATGGTATAAAAACAACAACAATTACAACAACAAACCATTCCCGTCGGATCAAAGTAAGGGGAGTTGAAATGTAGACGAATCCTATCCACACCATTAGGATAAACCCGACAGTAGAGAGACTGTTTTCAGGAAGACCTCCAACCATAGTATAAAAAATTTAAAAAAAAATAATAATAAATAAATAAATAAAAAATTCCTAAAATGGTCAAGTAGACCAATAAACTATGCGACTCTTATTAAAATTTGACATATGTCATTTTTTTTAGTTACAAAAGTGCACGCGTTCTTTTTTTTGGGCTAGATTGACGACTATTTCTTTTTGCAGCTAAAAGCTATTGTACTTTCGTGCGATCAATTTTTTGTCTTTTTCTAAAAAAATTCAACTTTTTTTTTTCTTTTTGAAAGAATACAAATTTGATCGAATAAAAATACAATACATGTCAGCCACTTAAAAAATAATCGTCAGTCTAACAAAAAAAACCCAACCAACCACTTGTACCTTTGTCATTATAAAAGGAGCACGTGTCTTAAATCTAATAAGAGCGCACGATTGGCTGGTCTACTTTGACCTTTTTGGGTAGAACCAATTTATGTAACTTTGGAAAGAAATAAGTCATGAAATAATAATCAAGTTTGATAAATGTTCTATTTAGCTCACATAAATATATAATTTTTACAAAAATTAAACACTATTAAAACCAATGTTGCAAAAATCGTGAATCGGTAGTCGGGCGGTCGACCACCCTGCAGCGATTAATCGGTCAAGGCGGGATTAATCGGTGATTAATCAGATTGGCATTTTCTGCAAGGTTTGTGTATTTCTGGAGACCAAACTAAATATCTTAACTGATTCCAAGCCTACTATGTTTCCAAAACTCAATAAAATGCTCCAATTCTTATTATGAGGCCCATTGTTTATTATAAGTGAAATAAACGATCTCCAAATTAAGTAGAATGCATAAATTATTTTTTTTTAAGTTGACCGATTAGGCCGAATTTTTGCCGATTTTTGACCGATTCGGCCGATTTTTGACTGCTTAGTGGCCGATTTTTTCCTAGGCCGATTTTTTCCACTAATTTTCAAAAATCAACAAGGTATAAGGCTCATTACCGATTAATCGGTCGATTCAGCCGATTTTTGCAACATTGATTAAAACTTTGAGTGGTTTATTTAATCAAAACAAAGTTAGACTTGGAACTTATCTCATTATTATTATATTTAATATTTTTTTAATAAAAGGGGGAAAAAACTACACAATTGACTATATGTTCTTATATGACTACTGTAATAGTTTAAGGGTATCTTTGGCAAATTAATTGTTGCTGTTGTAGAGATGGAGAAGGGTAAAAATTATATACTTATAATCTTTTATAAGTTATTTTTGAAAAAAAGAAAAAAAAAGAAAAACAAAAATCTAACTTAGGGCCCGTTTGGTATGGGGATTTTTGTGAGTTTGGACTCAAATGTGACTTAAAACCCTTCTTTGGTATAGAATGTGGGTTTAAAATTCGGGGTTCAAACCCTCTAACACTATCATACTCAAACACTAGATACAAGGGTGGGATTGTAATTGATTTGACGGCCTACATGTCTTTTCTCTCTATCTCTCTCATACTTTTTACATTTAAATATAATTAACCTAATATCAAATTTATATATAAATTTATAAAATAGTAATTTATCTTTTTATAATATATTTTCTCTTTCTTACATTAAATCCAAATCCAAATTTTAATCCTAATCCTAATTCTAATCCTAAACCCGTCTACAAACCAAACTAAACGGGCCCTTGTATTATAAATAAGATAATTTGCATATAACTTCTCTGAAAATTTCCCTTTACTTAACCCAAAATAAATAGCATCTCCCTCTTCCCCCAACCCATCGATCATCTCTTGTTCCCCATCATCATTATCATCATCATGTTCACTCTCAAAATCCGCACCTTCGATCAAACCCAACAACAACAACAACAACAACAACAACCATCATCTTCATCAAAATCTAAAAATAAGCTCTTCAACCCAACAGAAATAAAAGGCGTAGTGCATCTCTTTCGTAACTTACCTTTAACCACTTCTTCATCTTCAACCTCTTCAGTTAACCCTGTTTTGACTTTATGGAACGTGGCTACGCGTACTACCAATGTGGTCATTGTTGTTGTTCCTAATTATTTGTCCTATGATGAGTTTTTGGTCTTTTGTGGGAGACATGTTGATGAGTTTTAGGATCTTTGTTTTATTAGGTACTATTTGGTTTTTATAAGTTTGTGTTTGAGATTGCTTATTGTTTATCTGATGTTAGCTTATTTTTTAAGCAATGTGTTTACTTGTAAGATTATTTTGTGATATTATCTGAAAACCTTTTAGAGCATCCCCAATGTGTGCACCTAGGGCTGTAAACAAACCGGACGAACATGAACGGAGCCTTGTTCATGTTCGTTCATTTAATTTTAATCGGACAAATAAACGAACATGAACGCTTAAACGGACGAATTTTCTTGTTCATGTTCGTTTATTAAGAAAATGAATTGTTCATATTCGTTTATGTTCGTTCATTAAGACACTAAACGAACGCTAAACGAATATAAACGATCGAACATAAATGAACATAGACAAACAAACAAACATCAACTTTATTAAATTATCCATCTAAAATTGTTTTATAAGTGTTGTTTTGTTTAAACAATCTAATTTTAAAATTATGCAATTAAAATATATGATATACGAACATAAATAATAAAGGGTGAAAGCTAAAGACACGTAATATAATTATTCAAAACAGCCAATGTACGCAACAAACTTTAAAAATTACCATTGTACGCAAGATATTTTCAAATTTGGAACAATGTACGTAATAGGACCGGTAACTAATAGGTTACCAGGTTTTCAAGTTTGAAAATTGACAGGAATGGTCCCTGTGGCTTTCGTTGACTTTCACTGGTCATCCTTGGACTTTTTTTCAATTACAAAAGTTACAAAAATGATCCCCATGGTTTGCGTTGACTTTACCTTTATTCCCTTTTTTTTCACTTAAAACTCTATTTTTTTTACTAACGGCCGATTTTAATTAACTAAAAATTTGGTTTCTTACGTTTTCGTCCGTTTTTATACGTTTCCTCTGTTTTTATATGTTTTCGTCCGTTTTTCTTATGCTTTCATCCGTTTATTTCATTTTTATCTGTTTTTATACGTTTTCATCTATTTTTATCCGATTTTGGCCGTTTTTATACGTTTTCGTCAATTTTTTACGCTTTCGTTCGTTGTTCTTACATTTTTACGTTTTATCCGTTTTTCTTACCTTTTTGTTCGCTTTTATACATATTCATCCGTTTTCGTCTGTTTTTATATGCTTTCGTTGGTTTTTCTTACATTTTCATATGCTTTTATACGTTTTTAGCCGTTTTATACGTTTTCATCTATTTTATATGCTTTCATCTTTTCGAATTTATTTTTCAAAACTTTTTTTTAAAATTTTCTTTTTTCAAATTTTTTTTTAATTTTTTTTCTATGACTTTTTTTTCGAAATTTGAAAAGAAAAAATTTGAATTTTCTTTTTTAAAAAATAAAATTCTTAAAAAAAATTCAAAAATTTTTTTTTTTTGAATTTTTTTTTTCAAAATTTTTTTTCTATGACTTTTTTTTTGAAATTTGAAAAAAAAATTCGGAAAGAATTTTATTTTTTAAATATTTTAAGAAAATATTTTTTTGATAATTATTTTTAATTTTTTTTTTCAAATTTTTTTTTTTCTCTTTTTTTTTGATGTTGCATGAAATGATTATAAGTGGGAAAAAAAGGCAATGACTAAAGGTAAAAGTCAACACAAACCATGGGGACCGTTATTTTAACTTTTGTAAGTGTAAAAAAGTCCAAAGATGACCAGTGAAAGTCAACGAAAGCCACAGGGACCATTCCTGTCAATTTTCAAACTTGAAAACCTAGTAACCTATTAGTTACCGGTCATATTACGTACATTGTTCCAAATTTGAAAATATCTTGCGTACAATGGTAATTTTTAAAGTTTGTTGCGTACATTGGCTGTTTTGAATAATCATGTTGCGTGTATTTAGCTTTCACCCATAAATAAATGAACATAAACGAACATTAACAAACGCATAATCGAACGTTCACGAACATAAATGAACGGACATGACTTTTGTTCATGTTCGTTCATGTAACTAAATGAACGTAAAATATTGTTCATGTTCGTTCATTTAATAAATAAACGAACATAAACGAACTTTTTACCGAACGGTTCATGAAATGTTCAATGAACGTTCAGTTCGTTTACAGCCCTATGTGCACCCATGAGAAAAGAATCTATAGACAATAATAACCATTACATATCTTCGATGAACTTTGGTGACGATGAATGTATCGAGTCTAATGTTTCTTCTGACGTTACGATGAACTTTTGAACCACTTTCTTTAACTCTTCTATCTCCAACATTTTCGCAGCTGATTCTTCATGCAACTTTGAGATTTCTTCACACAGCTTTGCCTCAGTTCCATCTATTTTACCATCTCGAGTTCTCAGCTCCTATAATTAGCTAAGCTGATCATCATGTTCAACCGAATGTAAAACCACAACACTAGTAAGATGAGAAAAATCTCTATATATTTTAATGGTTTTAGAACAATCGACCTTCAATGGTACCCTTTTTACGAATACCTTACACCTCACAGTACTCTAGAGTCCCCTTAAACTACGAAAAGTTCCCGACTAGCTTGTTCTTTTAGAAGATGGTCAATATAAATCCATTTATTTGAATTAATAGTCCGAAACAACAGCCCCACACTCGGGAAACAAAAAAACGAAAATAGTGTTGGTAATTTTAGAGTTTATCAACTTATTTTAGGTAATTGTGTTTTACATGAGACCAATGGCCTTATACAAGTTTAGCTCAAGACAGGTTAGAAGGTGCGGAGTGCACACTCGTCGTAGTTAGCTTGATACCACCAAGAAAAAGATGCGGGGGTGGCAAAGTACGCGCCCCCTTGCGGGATTATTTTTAAAAGAACTGACATATTTCAATAGAGGTACCATTTTAGATATTTGACTTAATACACTAAAAGCAAACATACGAAGTTTAGCTTTCAACATAATCACATTGAAACAAAACCTGCTACAAATTTAACCTAACTATAACTTCAAGTGATTTCATAGAGGTGGCAATCAAGTCGTGTTCTTGTTAACTATTCGAGTTTTCGGGTTATTATAAGCTCGACCCAAACACGACCCATTTATTATTCGTGTCAAGAAACTCAACCCTAACCCAGACCTACATAACACGTGTAACCCGTTTGTGACACGTGTAATCTATTTAAGTAAATAAGTCAAGCGGTGAATAAGGTTGGCGGCTTGTCGAATTAACTAGTTTAAGTGGAAAAATGGTATAAGCATCTAAAAAATAATATAAATTAAATGTAAATAACTATACGACAATTTCAATGATATAATGACTTTTAATCATAATTCACTCATATTAACTACTTAATAAAATACATTTAGTCTAAATCCAACATAAAATCCAAGTTATATATTTTATTTTTGGAGTTTTATATGCTTAAACGGGTTCACGAATCGACCTGTTTAATAGTTACTCAACCCAAACACAACCCATTTATTAAATGAGTTAGACGGGTTGACATGTTTAATAGTTACCCCCAAGGTAATTCCTGCTAATTCAAGTAAATTTGGAAATGGTGAGAATGTCCCTTTCAACATGGAAGAAACTCCAAACTCTGGCAAAGGGGTTAAGGTTCTATTGGTCATTGATTTGGACGAGTAGGATCAAGAAGCAAAAAAGGGAAAGAATGAGTTGGTTCAAGTCTGAATAAAACCTGAGGAGGGATCTACCTTCTAGATATATCATCTTCAATTTGTTTTTCCCTTTTTATGTTGGATTGTTTATCATTTGGTTGTTTAGACGTTTGTCAACTACTAATTTGGTTGCATTTTGGATAATTGAGCATGTTTAAGTCGTATGTTGTGACAAAGATGTACAAAGAAGTCTTTCATCGACTTTAATTTTTTCATGTTTTTTAATTTTATGTTTTAAACAATACATTCAAGGTTATTTATGTTATATTATTTATCTTTCAGCATTATACATTTTAGCGTATTAAATTTTTATAATCATGTTTCTACTACATTTTTTATGTTTAATAATAAAACTTTTAGCTAGCCGGCCGCTGGGCCTTAAGCTAGTAAAGAGATAAGTTTAAGTTTAAAATAAAGGATGTTTGGATATAAATACTGGGGTAAAATGGTCATAAATATAATTGTTTATGATCAGAGAATACCGGCGTTATGAAACTTGCAATTTTGGTACAACCTCAAAGACCAACCGTATCATTTATTCTTTAATTAATTATATTTAAAAAAAAATTTAAATAGAAAAAATATATATACATATGTCATTTAAAAGTTAATACTAATCAAATTTTATAAGTGTTCCATTTTAGTCACACAAACTTCACATTAATCATACTCAAACTTTCAATTCGTTTCATAATTGTCAAAATATGCAAAATGACTGTGTTTATTGTTTAAGTTATTTACACATGTATTGTTATATTGTACCTTATTAATAAGAGAAAACAACCAAAAGATTCATCTTTTCAATCCATGTACCACATTATGGTATAAAAACAACAACAATTACAACAACGACAAACCCATTCTCGTCAGAGCAAAGTAAGAGGAGGTGAAATATAGACAGATCTTATTCATACCATCAGGATAAACCCGACAGTAGAAAAACTGTTTCGAGGAAGACGTCAAGCCATGGTATAAAAAAAAGCTTTCCTAAGACCAACAGACTGTGCAACTCTTATTAAAAAAATTTGATACATGTCATTTTTTTAGTTACAAAAGTGCAAGTTTTTATTTATTATTATTATTATTATTATTATTATTATTATTATTATTATTATTATTATTATTATTATTATATCCTTATTTATTTTTATTATTATTATTATTATTATTATTATTATTATTATTTTAATATTATAATAATAAAAATAACTAATAATAATAATTACTATTATTTTTATTATTATCATTATTATTAATAATAATATTAATAAAATAATAATAATAATAATAATAATAATAATAATAATAATATTTAAATAATAATGATAATATTATTATTATTATTATTATTATTATTATTATTATTATTATTATTATTATTATTATTATTATTATATCTTTTTTTGGGCTAGATTGACGACTATTTCTTTTTGCAACTAAAAGCTATTACATTTTCGTGTGATTAATTTTGTCTTTTTCTAACAACAAAACAATCAAGTTTTTTTTTTTTTTTTTTTAAATAAAGACATATTTGGTCGAACAAAAGTACAACACATGTCAGTCGCTTAAAAAATAGTCGTCAGTCTAGCAGAAAAACCCACCAACCATTTGTACTTTTGTCATTAAATGGACACGTGTCTTAAATCTAATAGGACCGCACGGTTGGCTGATCTAGCTTGATTTTTTTGAGTAGAACCAACTAATGCAACTTTGTAAATAAAATAAGTCACAAAATAATAATCAAGTTCGATAAATGTTCTGTGTAGCTCACTCAAATATAAAATTTCCACAAGAATTAAACACTATTGAAACTTTAAGTAGTTTATTTAATCAAAAGAAAGTTAAAGTGACTAAGGGAGCGTGATTTGTTAACGGAAATCACTATAGGTATGAGAATCACTATGGGTTTATAAATCCATCATGCTTGGTGGTATAAGATATGCTTAGTTTTATGGATTTCATACCCATATCTCTAAATAAAACCCACCAACCAAACAATTTGTTAGGAATGAAATCAATTCCTTCATACCCATTCCACCAAATGTACCTTAACTCTCATTATTATGGGGGCCGTTTGGTTTGTTGCTAGGAATCGCAATGGGTATAAGAATTGGTACGGGTAGAATGACAATATATATCAAAAAAATGTATCATTACGATTGTTTATGTTTAGATAACAAAATATGGTATGAAAAGTATATACATATTTGAGT
>LBNU01019941.1:65609-82341 GCA_014162995.1 Artemisia annua
TATATATATATATATATATATATATATATATATATATATATATATATATATATATATATATATATATATATATATATATATATATATATATATACACACACAGCGGTAAAATGGTCACAAAAATTACGTCTATGATTTTAGAGACTACTAGCGTTATGAAATAAAGATGTTAATTACTCTTGAGCCTTGATGCAATTTCTTAGAAAAAAGACGAAACTTTCAATTTTGGTACAACCTCAAAGACCAATTGTGTCATTTACTCTTTAATTAATTATAAGTGTTCCAATATAGTCGCACAAACTTTACATTAATTATACTCAAACATTCAAGTCCGTTTCATAATTGTGAAAATATGCAAAATGACTATGTTTAAGTTATTTAAACATGTATTGTTATATTGTACCTTATTAATAAGAGAAAATGACCAAAAGAGTCATCTTATCAATCCATGGTCCACATTATGGTATAAAAACAACAACAAACCCATTCCCGTCAGAGCAAAGTAAGAGGAGATGAAATGTAGACAAATCACGACAATAGAAAGACTATTTTCAGAAAAACCTCCAGCCATGGTATAAAAAAAGCTTTCCTAAAACAGTCAAGTTAGACCGATAGACTGTGCGACTCTTATTAAAATTTGACACATGTCATTTTTTTATATACAAAAGTGCAAGTTTTTATTTATTTATTTACTTTTATTTTTTTATTGGCTAGATTGAAGACTATTTGCAACTAAAAGCTATTGCATTTTTGTGTGATTAACTTATGTCTTTTTCTAACAACAAAACAATCAACTTTCTTGGTTTTTTTTTTGAGAAAGACAAATTTGGTCGAACAGAAGTACAATACATGTCGGTCGCTTAAAAAATAGTCGTCGGTTTAGCAGAAAAACCCACCAAACACTTGTACTTTTATCATTATAAAAGGGACACGTGTCTTAAATATAATTGGAGCACACAGTTGGCTGGTCTGGCTTATTTTTTTTGGGTAGAACCAATTTATGCAACTCTTGAAATAAAATAAGCAACGAAATAATAATCAAGTTCGATAAATATTATGTGTAGCTCACTCAAACGTAAAATTTTCACAAGAATCAAACACTATTGAAACTTTGAGGGCGTGTTTGGTTTGTAGATGGGTTTATGATTATGATTTGGATCTGGATTTTGTTTGAAAGAAAATGATGAGAGAGAAAAGTAATGATTGTTTTAAAATAAAATATAATATAAAAAGTAGAAAATGAAAATGATAAAAATTAATCAAGTTAAACATGTGGTTGACAAATTTTGAAAGAATAAATAAAACTACTTCCTCCGTCTCATATTAAGTGTCCACAATGGAATCTTTGGATGTCTCAAATTAAGTGTCCACTTGTATCTTTCAACCAATAAGATGAGACTTTAGTGGGTAAAAAAATATTTGATTGGTAGAGAGTTTAATTAGTGGAATCTCCTAAAACTTTGTGCATTATGAAAGTGGACAATTAATATGGGACGGAGAGAGTATTTGATTAGATTAAAAATTGAAAACCCTTTCAAAACCCACCAAATTGGTGGGGCTACCATTTTGGGAACCATGCCCACTTTTAAATCCCTATTATTACAACCAACATTTAATTTAGGTTTTGACTCAATCCAAACCTCTCAAAAACCACATACCAAACGCACCCTGAGTAGTTTATTTAAGCAAAAGAAAGTTAAAATGTAACTTTCATTATTATTATGGCTTCACATTTCTGCCGCAAACAGTAGGGAGTTATCTACCATTTTTATGCAAAATAGTCTCTGATCGTACACTTTGCAGCCTCAACTTTTATAATTGTATATAATTGGTCTCTGATTTATACCTAGTAGCAGAGAAAAGTCAATTTATTTATCTTTTGATATATATATATATATTCCTATATTAATATATTAATAGGAGTAGTTTAAAAGAAATTTCCTTTACTTAACCCAATAAGTATAATAAAACCATCTCCTGTTCTCCTTCTTCCCCGCCAGCATCCATCCACCCATCGATCTTTTCTTCTCTCCTGTCACCATGTTCACCCTCAAAATCCACACCGTCGATCAAACCCAACACCAACAACCATCATCATCATCATCAAACCCAAACACCAAATCCAAAAAAAAGCTCTTCAACCCAACAGAAATAAAAGGCGTAGTGCATCTCTTCCGTAACTTACCATTAACCACTTCTTCATCTTCTACCTCTTCAGTTAACCCTGTTTTGACTTTATGGAACGTGGCTACGCGTACTACCAATGTGTTCATTGTCGCTGTTCCTAATTATTTGTCCTATGATGAGTTTTTGGTCTTTTGTGGGAGGCATGTTGATGAGTTTCAGGATCTTTGTTTTATTAGGTACTCTTTGGTTTTTATAAGTTTTTGCTTATTATTTATCTGCTGTTAGCTTATTTTTTAAGCAATGTTTTACTTGTAAGATTATTTTGATATTATCCGAAAACCTTTTAGAGCATCCCCAATACCACCATGAGAAAAGAATCTATAGAGAATATTAAGGTGGTGTTTGTTTCGGCTTATATATAGCTGGCTTATGGCTTATTTGGTTTTGGTCTTATGTTTTCATAAGCTCACTTTTTGTTATTTTGAGATATTTTGGCTTATATAAGCTTATCATGTATGTCATGATAAGTTTTTATAATCTCACAAGTTTCAAAATAAGCCACAAAAAGTGAGCTTATGAAACATAAGCCGTAAACCAAATAACCCATAAGCCAGCTATATAAGCGGAAACAAACACCTCCTAAGAAATTCAAGCAAAAGAAATTTTAATAAGACAGTTGGATTGTAAGTACAATTTAGAAGCTTTTCTACGTGAACCTACTATCAAAAGAAACATTAAGGCAAAGGTGGCTCATCGGATGGATGGAACCTGTATTTTGATTTTGGGGAAATTCACCATAACCTTCCAAACTATTGATTTCTCGTAATTTATTATCAAAACGTTCTTCCAATCTATTTAAGTTTATGTTAGCTCAATTGTATGTAATATTTCTATTTTAATGAATGTTTTTCCTATCCTTTCGAGTTTATAGTAAACTTTAGTATTTAATGTTTTTATTTAACTAGTCGTAACAAGTATGTACATTAGTCAAACCCCGTGGATTAGTTGGCCAAAAGGTCGGAAATCATGGTTACCAAAAAAAAAAAAAAAAAAAAAAGTATGTACATTAGCTGAGCTGATATGATAATGAAAAAAAAATTTGGTCAAATTTTGGCATTACGATTCGTCAAACCAAATTTGGTGTAGTAGTGGGTTTTGGTGTGCACATTAGAGATGCTTATAAATTGATTTAGTTGATATTTTTTTACATTTCATCGAGTTTTCTAACACCGTTGCATCTTTTACTAAATAAGTAAACCCAAACATTGTTTGTATTTGTAATTATAAAGTGTAGAATGATGTACGGTAAATGCATCTTTTATTAGTGTTTCAAATAGAAGCGTTTAAACAAATTCCAAAAAGCTAAAGGCTCGTTGCCAAACAAGTATTGTATTCAAAACGCTAAACGCTTAAAAAGAACTCTTTGCCAAACACGGTCTATTAGTAAGCAGAAGCATATACAGACAAATTAAGCAATCCTGAACACCCCCTAAATAATTATGTTTAGGTCATATAATAGCAACTTATTTTTGGGTACTATTTTTGTTCCACCTACAAACTTTTAAATTGTGTCTTGATATCATACTTATTTTGCTTTTGGTGATGTGTCAGCACCTTCAAAAATTACCAAATTATCCCCGACACTTTGGTAAAAAAAGTATGATATCGGAGCATATTTTGAATGTTTGTAGTATATGATAGAACTAAAATAAGTACATGTGTGATATGGCCAAAAACCTTAAATGATATTATGGGTAAAATATAAATTCTATTAATATAAGGGGTAAAATAGTTTTAGTATGAGGTGAATAGTAATTTTTTAGTATGAGAATTGATATAAGGGATGATTGTGTGTGTTTTCTGTTTTTGAAGGAATGATGCGGTTGAAGATAGGTATAGTGTGCTAATTAAGCTTAAGAATCAAGCTGCTGCTGATGGATTTTGTATTTGTTATCACGGAAAACGCTTTAGTCCTTCTGAGGTATTTCTGATTCTGTTTTAGTATATACATAGAGGAAATTTACACGCTTATGTTGTAAGTAATTATCTCAATGTTCCACATTTGTCTGTATGTTTTAATTTATGGCAACTTAGCTATCAAACTTATTAGATATGTCCTGTTTTGTAATTTTACAATGATGTGGACAATTTGAGAAATTATTCAAATCGAATATGTTTCCTATGCTTAATGAGTAAGTTTGTATGATCCTTGGGATAAGTATATGTTGACGTATATGGAATATTGAGATAAGTTCGTTGACAATACTCTAGTCTAAATCCATGTATGGATACAATTTTAAATTAGTGAATTTCGTATCTGGGAACATTTTTGTAAGTGTGATGACTTAAGTTGCTAAGTTGGTGCGGAGGAAAATATAATGACCAATGTGGAACATTCAGATAAGTAAGTTGCTGTACCCCTAGTCTATATGCATGGTACATATGCACTTCTAAATGCCTGACATTGGTCATCATACATTGATATTTCCAACAGTCATTAAAGTAAGCAAAGGTGTTCTATTTACATTACTCGGTATTTTACAGTCACTAGTGTGGAACATCTTAGACAGTATACCTTTTTACGACATTGCCCTAACATGGTAAACTTTTGGTGGTTATAACTTTCAGACTCAGGTTTGCCATATATACTTCGCTCAAGCAGTGGAGTACACAGATTCAGCAGAGATAGCAAGTATCCCTCAGACAGGGTATACGGAATTACCCACTTGTCCTGTTTGCTTAGGTAAGCTAGTGTTAAATATTTAATGATTGTGGTATATTTTTATGTTTTTGTGTGCAAATGGATGTTATGGGTGATATCTTTTGATTAATTTTATAATGGTAGAGAGATTGGACTATGACACAAGTGCAATACAGATTACGCATTGTGATCATTCTTTTCAGTGTCCGTGTATCACGAAGTGGGCCTACTTGTCTTGCCAGGTTGGTACTCTTTTGTATTATATGTTATATTTTCTGATGTGTTATAATGTTTTTCAGGGTAGATAGTAGATTTTGTATAAAAGCACACTGTGCATATATATTGACATACTAGTAGTTCTTTTCGGCCCCTAAACCATCTCCCTTTTTATGAAACTATGAATGGAATTATACAATTTGAAGTGTTCTTATTAGATTAGGGTGTTTGACTGTGTTCAGCTGTAACAATGACATTAGTATTCTGAATATAAAGAGAGTAGATAAAAGTTCGGCAATTAGATGGTTAAAAGAAAAAAGCGTGGTATGTTGAGCTACAAAAACTGTGTTCAGCTGTAACAATGACATTAAAATAGTGAATATGAAGAGAGTAGATAAAAGTTCGGTAATTAGATGGTAAAAAGAAAACAGCGCGGGATGTTGAGCTACAAAAACTATAAATTTCTTGAAAACATGGGTATTACCGTATTAGTCTTATCGGGATGCACAGTTAAAGTTGAATTTTGCGAGAATTTCTGGATCTAGTGTATAATTAACGAAGCATTCTGCTAATATACTTATAAAGTTCACTCCAGTGAAAAGGTAAAACTACGTGAAATATAATCATAATAAAAAATTGAAAGTCTTGATGTTTCTTCAGGTACTCGTCATACTTGTCACCTGTTTTAAGTTGTAATTATTTATACCGTCTTGAAATACATAACAAGTTAACTTTCTCTGGTATTAGGTCTGTCAACTTTGTCTGCAGCAGGATGGTAAACCAACAACGTGTGCAGTGTGTGGCACATCTAATAATCCATGGGTCTGTCTAATTTGTGGTTTTGTAGGATGTGGAAGGTACACCTACTTAGCATTTGTTCTTGCATTGCATTGCATTGAGTAT
The DNA here is from genome assembly GCA_014162995.1 of Artemisia annua. Lineage (NCBI taxonomy): Eukaryota > Viridiplantae > Streptophyta > Magnoliopsida > Asterales > Asteraceae > Artemisia > Artemisia annua. The sequence goes on from LBNU01019941.1 coordinate 71,557, forward strand.
TCATCATTTTGATTACATCCTTATACAAATAATTGCTGATGTCTGAAGGTATGAAAAAGGGCATGCTATTCAGCATTATAGGCATGCTGATCATTGCTATTCACTTGAACTTGAAACACAACAAATTTGGGATTATGTTGGTGATAAATATGTTCACCGATTAAATCAATCAAAAGTTGGTAGCAAGTCAACTGTGACACATCATCAATGTGTTTCCAGTGAAGGGGAGTGTGGTGATAAAGAAGATGAAGAATTTGGTGGGGCGCTTTTTAGCAGCAAAGTTGATACGGTAACTTTCCTCTTTATCTTTATTTGTCTTTCTACTTGCTGATATTTTTTGATTTTTTATATAGTTTATGGATGTCTTCTCATCCAGATGTCATGCTAATTATCTTTTAAAATGATAAAAACAGATTATGGACGAGTACAATTTTCTTCTAGCAAACCAGATGGAGACCCAGCGACAAGTATGTGAACTTAGGTTATGCTTTTTTTTGCTGTCGTTTAATTTTTTATAAGTCTTAATCTAAAATTGGTAACTCTTTTAGACTTATGAAATACTACTTGCGGAGGCAAAAAGTCGAAAGGAGATATCCATAGCTGAAGCAATAGTGAAAGCTGAAGCTGAAAGGACACAAGAACTTCAAAATAAACTCGAAGAACTTGCCAAAGACACAAAGACCGTTTCTAATGCAAGTGTTTTCCTCTCAGCTCATAGTGAAGTTTAACAATGCACTTTATGAAATTTTAACAATGCACTTCCTTTATTTGTCTTTTGCTACTAGATTAACGAAGAACTTGCAAAAGCTCAAGAATTTCTTAAGAAAACCTACAAGGAAATTCAGGAGAGGTATTCTTTTTGCATGCAACTGTAGTCCTTGCGAGTGTTAGCCAAGTCAAATTTGCAATTTCTTGATTCACATGTGGAACTAGATCAAGGCACATTTAGTGGCAGTTTCAACCTGTTTACTTATAAATGGGTCGATATGGCTTGTGCTTTATCTTAAACAGACCAAATGTGACAAATTACAATATACAGCTAAACTGTTGAACGGGTTGGAGGTGGCACAAAGACTATTTTTACTGCATACAACTTCCTAAATCGATTTTATTCAAAGATTTTGATTATTGACGTGACTAAATTGCTTTTTAGTCATAACATATTAATTATTTACAAGAAATATGAATAAAATTTAGACTACAAAATGTGTTTTTGGATCAACCTGGTTTCACCCGCCCCTGCTTCAACCCGAATCTGTACCAAAAAAGAACTCTTTTGGACCTTAACCTGTACCAAATTTGACCCATTACCCAAGCAGTACCTGTTCTGTTAGTGCTTAGTGTATACTGTAATAATTCTTTGTTATTGGCTTGCCACTATCGTTTCAGAGAAACTGCATCGCTAAAACTGAAGGATGAGAAAATAATGGATCTTGAAGAACAGGTACATATTAAAATTTCTTACTGTCTAACAGCTATAGGTTTAATTATTTCCAGAACTCTATCAGAGTTTTTTCATTCCGAATTGCAGATTAGGGATTTAAGGATATATATGGAAGCTCAAAAAACGCTAGCTAATACAGATGATATAAAGGGGGGAACGCTTCTGCCAGTTCAATTAAACCCAACAAGTCCTCAAAAGAACTCCAAAAGGCGAGCCCGTAAGCGCAACTAGACCATCCAGGCTGGTTCTCCTGACTCGTGTACATAGAGATAAAGCAATTTGAAGCTGGAACTGGATTATTAAAGATAAAGTAATGTGAAGCATGTTTTTTCTTTATTCTTTGAACGCAATTATAACTATCTTTTTCTTCATCCAGTTTTGACCATTAATACTATACCGGCCGACACAAATAAATCACAGATGGAAGGGTAAAGGGAGAGATAAGGTGTTTGTTGAGTTGTTTGTTGTTGGTGTTACACTACCATAGTTGACAGCTTTACTCTTTTTTTATGTGTGTGTATGGTCTCATTCCATTTGGTTAATGTCTAATTCACCTTTGATGTTTTTCGACAACTTATTTGTCGTCATTGCTAATTGACCAGGGCCATGACTCATGAAACCATTTCTCATGTTGTCATTCACATGTGTGAAACATGATTGAATTTTAAAAGTGTGGCCATTACAACGAATAGGGGTGAGCGAAATAATCGATCGAAACTAAAAACAGATGTTATTACTTATTTCCAATCGAACCAAACCAAATTTTGTTATATAATGTAAACTGCAGGATTCGTCCAGTACAAACATTCATTTTACCTCTATTTTACACTAACACCTTCCTTCTTGAACCATTTTATCTCCTCATTCCAACATACATTAATTAATAAATAACACGCATAATCATCAATCTTAAATACTTTATGGTACCAAACAACTCACTTAACTTTGCGTCGTTTATGTCGTCGTGGTCGACGGGGAAGAAAGAAATGAATGAATGTTCTTTTGGGAGGTATGAGGTGCTAATATAGTATATTTTGGCTAAAAGAAAACATAATAATTACTATTTTTTTTTCCTTACATTTTTCAAGATGAAGTTTTATCCCCAACTAGCTAACTAATATTTTCTATGAAATTTGTAAACTCAGTCAAACTTCTCTTTCTATTTTGTAGTTAACAAAACGAATCAAAGACAATCCGAAAATGAAAGTTGAACAAATAATTTGGGAGGGAAAGGGCATAATATGTGCATATGACCATAAGGTGACATGTCATACCAAAACGTGATCCTGTTTTTAATATGTCATCGTGTTACTGTTTTTTACGTGACATATCTATATTTAAACTCCTTATTGGAATTTATAGTATTTAATATAACACATTTTTATTCATTGACTCAAATTAAACCTTTATGATTNTAAGATTTGTTTTCATTAATAAAAAAAGAAAGAATGTGTGTGACCAAAAATGAAATACCAAGTAAACCATAAGGACAAAAAAATGTAATATTTTAAAGACTATACTTTTTGACAGAAAGACAAAAAAGACCAGTCGTCCAAGAATTGTGGACCAGTCGCCTAAGAAAGTACCTAGGATGAGTGGTCCAATGTAAGTAGGGGACAATTGGCACATTTGTATGATTTTCGCCCAACTTTTTTGGGCTACCATCTCCCATGGGGTATTTGGAGAAAAAAAAAATTAGGGTGGTAGGGTGAGTGGATTGTACTATTTGGGTAAGTGGAGAATTATCCCTAAACTTTATCCACTTTTTAATTCATTGACTTTTTGCATATCCCATTTATCACCTCTCGGCTGCAGGATTTGGTCCCAAGTTGTCAGGAATATTCATAAATTGGGATGGTGCATCATTTATACGGAAACCCCTTATCTGGTCTAATAGAAAACTCGTAAAATACCTAAATCGTGCTAATTAGATGATAGAAAGCATGCAATTGATAGAATTTCACAATCACGATATTCCAAGACTACAAAAACTCTGAAAGTAAGACACCTTTATTAAAAGAAAGTAATACAAAGCAATATTAATAGGGGAAAACAATAATTTTCAAGTAAATGACGAAGAACATACATACCAATGTTTCAAAGTGGAAACTCTGGGACGAATGAGTACCAAGACAATATGATCACGATCACTACTGTCAAACCAAACATACCTTAGAGAAGGTATATTAAACACATAACTGGTAACAACTTGCTCGCTAAAGGGACAACCTCTCAGTTTTAGCTTTCTTAACTTTGGGCACCCTTTTGATAACTTTACAAGTCCTGCATTAGAATTTTCCTATACAAGTAAGAGACAAAGAGCTCAAATTAGCACCATATATCCCGATATAATCCAAACCCACACCCGTCAATCCTCCATCTGATATCTTGCCTTTCCGAGTTTAACAAAAGGAGGTGTAAGCGAATACTATTCTTAGATGCAATGATTTTCTAGCACTCACTCATGAGACAATGCAAAAAACCAAACGAGAGGGATGCCTCCCATGGCTAGCCGAAAAAGATAAGATTTTAGTGTATTTTTTTATTTTTATTTTTATTTTGACCTTTTTACAAAAGTGCCCCTCAACAAAATTCAAATTGCCCCCCCACCTACATACTAAAATCCAACATTCAACACTCTCAAACTTTATAAATCATTTATCTCCAATTAATAATACTCGATTTATCATTTCGATCATACTTTTTTTTTACGCATTTTGTTGGTATTGTCAAAAATAAATAAATAAATAAATAAATAAAAATAAAAATAAAAAAAAAATTGCCCCCTACATCTTATTTCCTGAGTCCGCCACTGGGTTTAACTGATAATGTTTTTTGAACAATGGTGTATAACAAAGGGGGCAAGTTTATGTTAGAATTTAATAAACATGACAATCATATAATTAAGTATAATCAAGTAGTCACATATTGCGGAAGCGTAGGATCAACTATAACATACAATAGATTAACATAATTCAAATAGGAATGTACCTTTAGGTTCTAGCAAGAACAAGAACCTAACTTTAATAATCTTGAACAAGTGAAGAACCCTAATTAGGGTTTATATGGATCAATGATTAACCCCTTACCGTTTTGTTAATCGATCCCTTGATAATAACTATAGTGAGTTATTACCTTGTTCTTGTACGCGCGTATTGTTAGCGATTCAATTAGAATGCTAGTTCAAGTCACAAGTAAAACATACAACAAACAAGGTTTTGCTTTACTAAATAAATAAGGTCGAACCCTTATTATTTTATTTGCTTATGTCGATCATCACTCATCAGTACAAAAAAAGAGTGAATGCAATATGCATGACATGCATAAGATATATCCATGCATGGCAAGAAAAGAGTGAATGCAATATGCATGACATGCATAAGATATATCCATGCATGGCATGTAGATGCTAATCTTGTGTCACAATTCGCAATTTCAGGTCACTTTCCAAAGCCTTAACATTTTCCATTCACAGAATTTTAATTCATCATTTTACGTAAACAGGGTTTACGGATATTCATTTGACAAGACCGGGTAGGTTAAGTCACAGTTTTCATGAGATATCAACCATAGTGCATTTCACAGACTAAGGCTAGTCTACATTTCATCATAACATCATTTGCATTCTATTCCACTTGTAGGATTTATATAAATTCAAGTTAAGTATATTTATTTTCTTTAAATAAATATAAACATATGATTATAGTTTTTAATCTATGTACCAAATAAATTCCACTAAGAGCACTAATATTTTTATATATTAGTCACAATTCCATTAAGTTTAATAAAATATATTTATTTTATATTTTGGAGGTTACCAAAGATTAAACATATACTTGTACATTTATACAACAAGAATTGCACCATCAAAGCAATATCTATCAAAACACTCAATGTTTGCAAAAATTATATGTTATAATTTTTATGACGTTATTTTGTTACGTTAGTTCCGATAAAAATCTATTTTTAATTTACCCGGTACCTGAATACGCTAAACCGCTAAAACTATACACTAAACGGTACCCCGTAAAATAAATAATGTATCAAAATTACACACAAAACCCACTCACTCATGAGTTGGCTGAATTTTAAGTGTGTTATCACACTTGTCTTGCTACAAATCACCATATATATACCAATATCACCTAACTTAAACACATACATGCAATCAACTCTTATAATTTAGATAAAAAAAAGATATCATTCTCCTTTGTCTCCCTCTCTAGCTCACGGCAACATCAACACCAACAAGAAGAAGTATCAAAATTTCAAGAACAAGTATATAAACAAGTGTTAGTTGTGATCTATTACAAGGTTTTGTAATATAAACCTATAGATTACTTAGGTTTTATCATTAAAAGTTTCCTAATCATCCAAGTAAGTTTATCAAAATCTTTTTCATAAATTTTACTAAATTCTTGCAAGGTTCATACTATTTTTATATGAGATGTACATGCATGTAAAAATCTATACCACAAGGTTTTCATCTTATATCTTTTATTTGTTANAGGTTTTGCAATATAAACCTATGGATTGTTAGGTTTTCTTCATAAAAATTATAGGTTTTCAAGTAAGTTCATCACCAATTTTAATAAGTTCTACCATAATTTCCTTGCTAGGTTTATGTACAATTATTATTCTTGAACTTGCATGTTGAAGTCTATACCACAAAAACCTAAATTTCTATCATTTTATGTGTAAAATGAATTCCTTATGAAACCTTGGTGAAATGATTGAAATGGTGATGTTAGGGAACCCATGACACCTTAAGAAGGTGTATGGTAGATTAAGGGATGAGTTGATGTTGTTAGTAGTGGATTTGGACATGTACAAACTAGGTAAAATCATTTTTGGAACCATATGTTAACCTTCTGTCCCTATTTTAAAAATTGGAAAAATTCAGTGAACTTTGGTAAATTTTGGACTCAAGATATAGAAAATACATCCTTAGATGAAACTATGGCCTTTTGAACCGCTAAAAACGGACTTATAACGAAGAAATTATGTCAAAAACAAAATACTACTAGACTTATACATTTTCCGGAAAATTGCTTGCTGATGTACGAATTTACTTGGCCAAAATGAGTCTTAGACCTTTTCAAAACTTGCCAAACTATTGAAAATATGTTATTATACCTTTTTACCTTTCCGGGGATATAAAGAACTTGAAAATCGGCCTTATAACGAATTTGTTATGATTTTTCGAAAGTTATTATTTTCACTAATAAACCACCAGCACTTACCCAGAAATTTTCTAAGTATACCCAGAAACACCTATGTTGAGAGCTATTTTCCCGTCAATTGACTCAGTTCTGGAGTTTTGGACTACAAGGAACAAAAGTTAGAGCACCTGGCCTAGTTTTCAAATCAAAAAGCCGTTTGTCATTTGGACTTAAAATGAGTAATATACAGCTATCCAAACATTCATAAAAACTGCCCAGAAATGGCAGCTTTAGCCTAAAAACACAATACTTCTCGACCATTTAGCATAAAATCTAGACACTTTGAGCAAAACTTCACTCCTGAACATTTTGAGGCTTGGTGCTAAGCTTTCCAAAAATACTAATTTTACTTCCTAACTCTCAAAATTCACTGTTTTACGACTAGTTTTCCGAAGCCATTTTTAACCGTACTTCAAAAATTACTAAGTGTTATATTTTACGTCTAAAACCTATATTTCACTATATTTCATTATATAACTATTGTGTAACATTATTAGACTATATGAACATGTAATATTCACTATGACCTTATACGAAGATATAAATTATATTTTCGACAACAATACATATTTTGAATACAAAACGAGTGGTATAGATTATAAGTGCAAGTGCATACATACACCCATTTCATAATCTAAATTAGATTACTTGCATTTATTTTAGGTTGCGATTAGGAGATTGCACCTCGTTTCTTCAGCTCATACATTCCCGTTTGTACCATTCATTGAGGTGAGTTTTCATAGCCCCGTTTTCAATTAATTATTTCATTTCAAATCCCACGGGGGAGAATACATTGCACCAATTTTCATACGGGCCAAAGTATTAAATTCAAGTACAATGCTTAAGTTACCGCATTTGCCATGTTAAAGTCCCCTATTTAGTACATCATGAACCGTTAATTGTGAGCAAGCGAAAGTGAGTGGATAGATTTATTGAGGGTGACGCCTCCATCCGTGTTGGGGTTACCAACAGTCAAACGGATGCATTTCATTTCATACATTCAAAGTGTTTGGCAAAGCACTCCATTTGGGGCATTTCATTAGTACAGTCTAGCTTCGGGGTCATGAGCTGAAGGTCTATTGTACTATTTTTCATTACCATGTGACAGTTAGTCATACATTTATACTTATGGTTTCCGTATAACATTCATTTTCATAAACCTATGATTTCTCACCAAAATTATTGTTGACCGTTTTAACAATGTATTTTCAGGTTACTAAGATAACAACATGTGACTTGCATATGGACCATCATGGAGTCGAGGAAGTCGACGTGTCTTACCTTTCATTTTATGCACTTATGTAACGTTTGATCAAGTTGAACTAGTTTTCATGAACTTGTAACATCATTTTGGGACCTATTTTGTAAACTTTGTATATTTTAATGATCAAACGATGTATTTTCAAAACGACACTTTAGGTCGTTCAATGTAACCTTGTATGAGATGCCATGATCGTTACACCCGGGAATTCAATTCCGCTGCCATATAACAGGTAAATTCAGGGTGTGACAGATTGGTACCAGAGCAAAGGTTATAGCGAACTAGGTTGTCCTTATACCCTAGACTATAACTACATCACGATAGCATCTCATCATTTTATCATAAGTGCATATTCATTAGTTATAGGATTTCATTACATGGGTTATTCATTTCATTTCATATTGACCTGGTTCACAAGTAACGTGTCTTCACCCAACCACTCTGTGATCATCCTAGCAGACTCGAATATCGAGGATGTTTCTTTTTCATCCGCTGATACACCTACATCATCACTCTCATCTTCAATTCCTATACTTTGACATTCATCACTCACATTTCTTAGGTGATAACTCCCACCCGTTTGAGAGGTTAGCACCAATTGAACCCGACTTAGAAGAGGCTGCTAGATATGCCACCAAGGAAAGAAAAGGTTGCACCAGCCGCACCGGCCATGTCACAAGCCGCTATTAGGAAACTTGTGAAGGATAGCATAGCTGAGGCACTAGTGATTGAAAGAGCTAATGTTGCAACAAGGGCTGCTGAAGCCACTCCTCAAGTTGAAACATCCGAACAAGTTAGCAATGCAACTGTTGGTCGTAAGTGTACGTACAAGGATTTCAAAAGTGGTGATCCTATTAAATTCAAAGGTACCGAAGGAGCTATTGCTATGATCCGTTGGTTTGAGCATACCGAATCGGTATTTAGTCTATGCAATTGTCCCGAGGAGTCCAAGGTAAAGTTTGCTGTTAGCACACTACTTGATCAAGCTATGTCATGGTGGACTACATATGCAAAGCCTATGGGTATAGAAAATGCCTACAAACTTTCATGGGACGAATTCAAGAAGCTGTTGACTAAGAAGTTTTGTCCTCGTACGGAAGTGAAAAAGATGGAAACCGAGTTTTATGAGCTCGTGACTGTAGGGAATGACATTGAAACATACATTCGAAGGTATCAAGAATTAGCTGCATTGTGTCCGTCTATGGTTCCGGACAATGAGAAGTTGTTGGAAAATTTCATCGGTGGTTTACCTGAAAACATCCGTGGTGATGTGATTTCTTTTGATCCACAAACACTGGATGAGGCAATTAGGATGTCTCAGAAACTCATGGTTCAGATTATAAGCAAAGGAAAGTCTTCAAGCAACACCAACCCTAACCGTAACAACAAAAACAACAACTACAACAATAACCAAAACAATACCAATCATAACAACAACAACAACAACAACAACAAAAGAACGTGGGACAAAAATCGAGGTGACAATGCTACTCAACAATCAACCAAGAGACAAGAGGTTGCTAAGGCCTATGCTGCAGGGCAGAATGAAAAGAGAGTTTACACTGGTACCTTACCGAAATGCAACATATGTCCACTTCATCATAACCCTGGGAATTGCCCTAAACCTTGTGATAACTATAAGAAGCTAGGCCATTCGGCTAGAGAATGCAAATTCCCTATAATTACAGACAATCAGAGACCCTCAGTGACGTGTTTTGGTTGTGGAGAGAAAGGACATTTTAGGAATGATTGTCCACAACAAGGAAATCAGGACATGGGAACCAAGATGGATTAACTCGAGGAATAGCATGTGTTGTTAGAAGAGAGCCCGCCGGGACATTAGCAACACCAAGAATAACAACCGTGCTTAAGATAAGTAGGAGTTCATGTTTTAATATATATAAACCGTAGTTCGAGCCCTCTAGGGTTGTACCTTTCTTTTGTATTTTCCGTTAGTACGTTGACATAATCTGGTTGTAATAAGCACTTTCCCCATCCAATGTAATATCTATCTTTTGTTATCTCCGCGATAATCATAACCTTCGCTTATTCCATTTTCTATTCCCATTTGTTCAATTTTCAATTGTTTCGCAACATTATACCATTGTCTTAACAGGGATTAGGCCGATTTCATTCTTGACGGATTAGTAGACTATTACCATTCCTTAAGATTCACCCACGTATCCAATGAACCATTTAACGAATTTTATTCCAAGCTATTTTGTCACCACCCAATAAATTGAATTTTTCTATTATTGTTATCAAGCGATTACTACCATTACACGAAACAATTTTCATGCTATCCCGAAAAGAATTATCTGGCATACCATTTTTCAAAACAACAAGTTGAACACCATCTAAAACTTTTGAGAAAAGTAACGCTATTTGACTAAATCAAGCATCGCATCATTTGTCCTCAAGTATACATAGCCTGATCACCTATGTATAATTCAGGAAGGATTATGCCATGAAGGAAATAGTCACATTTTCAAGAATTACTAATAACAATCTTCATTCAAAAGCTTTATAAACAAATAAAAATTTTCATAAACATCCCTTTCGATAAATCCTCCTTGGATACGTGCACCGTTTGTCACTCATTCAACCATTAAGTTGGAATTTTTCCATTGACATCTCTAGGAGAGACTTTCCATCTACGAACAATATCTATAACACAAGAAAACGATGAAAGAATAGACGAACCTCCTCAACTTCTAGCAATTCCTTTAAAATATTATCTTTCCAATCGGATACACATGCTCTACCATCTTCCAATCAACAAACCTTAAAAAGAACTATCTGAGCACTATAGGACGTACTCAGCACTGTATAAGCCAGCAAAAATCATGGACCGTGAG
>LBNU01019941.1:98279-109907 GCA_014162995.1 Artemisia annua
CGTAAGCCCCAATTTGAGGTCGAGAGGAACTAACAAGGCCAAGGAAGAAGTTACGGCGTAGCAACCCTAGTAGCTACGACATAGGAAGACTCTTATCAAGATATTACGCCCGTAGCACTTGATCAAGCTACGGCGTAACACTTATTTACGAAGGTTACGGCGTAGCAATCTTAGCATCTACACCGTAACAAAGTCGGGCCTATAAATACCAGCCCTAAATCCGAGTTTATTTATTCACTTTTCACCACACAGAAGTTGGGAGAAACTCAGAGAATAGGAGGAACGAAGTTCTAGCCTCATAGAAGTCATTTCCAAGGGAGGATTCACACGCCAATCATAAGTTTATCCTTACCTTTGTTTTGTATTCGATTCATGTTTACTTTTGTATTAATTCAAACTTGTTTTACTGCAACTATGAATATGAGTGGCTAAACACCTCTTGGTGTTAGCCTAGTTATGAAATTGTTATGGTTTTGATTTAGTTTTCTACGCATCTATTATCTATTGTTTGTATACTTTCATGGCAAGGCTTGGGACACTCTAGTTCCAATAGTGATTAGCATTGGTTGCTCCCTAGAGACTTGTGGAATTAACCCTAGGAAGCAAGTCGCTAGGAATGTGACTTGGTGATAGCAATATCACCATACACGTGCGAATTAACCCTAGGACCACCTACCGATGCTAGACACTTAACGGAGTTAGAGAGGTGTAAGATCTGACCATGCCGCATTCGTTAGACTTGTCCATGTCGGTAGAGGCACTTAATGACTCTTGCATTCTCGTATCGATGAACCTAAGGCTTTACAATAGTTTTGGATATGACAAGGTGTAAGATAGACGTAGGTGATTTAACCCTCTGATCCGAAATGAATTAAANGTGATAGCAATATCACCATACACGTGCGAATTAACCCTAGGACCACCTACCGATGCTAGACACTTAACGGAGTTAGAGAGGTGTAAGATCTGACCATGCCGCATTCGTTAGACTTGTCCATGTCGGTAGAGGCACTTAATGACTCTTGCATTCTCGTATCGATGAACCTAAGGCTTTACAATAGTTTTGGATATGACAAGGTGTAAGATAGACGTAGGTGATTTAACCCTCTGATCCGAAATGAATTAAATCCCCAGACGATATGATAGGATGCACTATTAGAAAAACTAGTCAAAATGATAACAAGAGTAGTAATTAGGTTAACACTACTTCTCTCTTATTGATTTTCTTCTATTTTATTTACTTGTCTTGTTATTTACTTTTATTAGTTTAATTAATCTTTCAATCATAAAACCCCTTTTTAAACGTGACACGAACTTAGATAATTTCCACACACTTAGCTCTTGGGACGACCTCGGCTTTACCAACTAGCTATACCACACACGATCGGATACACTGTCCGTTAGTGCGTAAAGGTAGACCTTAGGTAAACGAGACTTATATAAATATTAAAACCTGGTCAGTAAAACCTGCATCAAGTTTTTGGCGCCGCTGCCGGGGAGCTATTAGGATTTTATTTAAGTTTTTATTTTTAGTTTTATTTTTTTTTCAGTACTCACGGTTGTTTTCAAGTTTCAGGTACTATGGCAGAAATTGACATTGACAACCTTATACTTGAAGAGTATTTGGCTCTCACACGAGAAGAGCAAGGGCCTGGTTTGGTTAGGCCGGCTATTGGGGATGATGTGCAGTTCGAAATTAAAAATCAATTCATCAGGGAACTGCGGAAAGACCCATTTTCAGAAAGCAAGACGGAAGATGCTCATGAACACATTGACAATGTCCTCTACATTGTCAGTTTGTTCAACATTCCGGGAGTATCTCATGATGCGATAATGCTCAGAGTATTCCCGATGACAATAACTGGAGTAGCAAAAAGATGGATCGATAGGTTACCAGCTGAGACTGTGAACACTTGGGCTCTTTTGAAGAAACATTTCATTCAAAGGTATTGCCCTCCTTCAAGGACGGCAAAACAGCTTGAAGACATTCACAACTTCAAGCAAGACGGTGAAACATTGTACCAAGCTTGGGATAGGTACAATGATCTTTTGTACAACAAGCAACAAATGGTCAACATTTTTTACAAAGGGATCAACATCTCAACCCGCCAAATGCTAGATTCTCAGGGACCAATCCCTAGCATGACTCCTGCCCAAGCCTTAAAGGCTATTGAAGATATGGCGGACCACTCTCAAAAGTGGCATGAAGGAGGAAGTAGTAGGATCATTGTGGGGAACTCGGATGGAATCATCTTAATCACCAACAAACTCGAAAGCTTGGGACGTGATATGAAAAAGTTGAAAGAAAATGTCCATGCTATTCAAGTTGGTTGCGAGGTTTGTGAAGGTCCCCATTTGTCTAAAGATTGCCCCTTGAACGAGGGCAATAGGAAAACTGAAGAAGTAAAGTATGGGGAAGGTAGACCTTTCCAAGGTAACAGTTATCGTACAGGGCCATATGGATACAATCGGCAACCTTATGGGGAAAAAAGATCAAGCCTCGAGGAAACTATTAATAAGTACCTCGAAGAATCAAGAAAAAAATAGGAAGAGCAAGATGAATGGCTAAAAATTTTTGAAGAGGCAACTAGCAAGAGCCTCATGAGCCATGATGAAGTAATCAAAAGCCTTGGAGCAAAGATAGAACTCTTGACAAATAATGCCAAGAAACAAAATGAACAAGCCAAGGTTTGCATGATTGAGGCATCCCGCAATATGATTTTATGTCCTAAGGAGGAAGCACTGTTTATTGAAGAAAAGGCCGCCCACAAGGAAGAACTAAAAGTTGTGATGACTCCTCCAAACAATAAGCAAGGTAACAGTCAACCTAAATATCCTATCACACTTGAACAGAAATACCATTGGTGTGTTTCCATTCCGGTAGACAATCGGAACTCCTATGATCTTTGGCCATCCTACAACCCCAACATGGAATTATGCGATGGGGGAGGTGATGAAGAAAGATTGCGAGGGAATAAACATCTATGGAGTTCACCTCTTGATCAATTTAGAAAAAAATTGAAATGGAGAGGAACGATATCTTTCGACGAATGGGTATTAATTGTCCATGGAAAAGTTGATAGGGACAGGAAGATGGAGATTTGGGAGGAAGTCAATCAAGTTCGGATTAATGACTATTTCTCAAGCAATAAATGAAAAGATGAGGATGCCATAGGTACTAATGAAGAGAGTTGTAAGAGGCATTGGTGTGAAAAAGTTAGGATACACCATGACGACTACATATCATTTTGGGCATCATGTAATCCATATGAGGACGAATGCGATGGCGGAAGTACAAAGGAACGTATTGGGGATGCATCTCACTATTGGACATCAACAAATGATATTGAGAGGTGCGAGCTACCGTGGGTTAAGGGAGTCACTTTTAATGACTGGGTGAAGATTAAATATGGTAAAACTGACCCCTTAACAAAGGAACGTATTTGGAAGGAGCATTCGAAAAGTATGGATGAAGAAGAGAACGAGGAGCCTGACACGGATGATAGTGAAGACTACGAGATGAGGACGAATGAAGATAGAGATAGACAAATCCTCAGTTTAATTGAAGAAAGACTCGATTAGGATTGGTATAAGGACACGGAATCCGATGATGATGACCTTGAGGGAATAGTTGAATACCTTGAAATACAAGGTTATGACGGGTTTACTAATTCTGACGACGAAGCTTATGAGCAACGAAGATGCAAATTGCTCGGCATACCCTACAAGAAACCTCCACCTATTATTACTGAAAAATTTAAGGTGGTGAGATATTCAATTGGACCGGACGAAAAGTTCACCAAGTTCGAAAGTCAAGGTAAAGAAGAACTGCTACGTACCGCTACAAACGTCGCTTGGATAAGAGAGCACCTAATGAAGGAGATGGACGAGCGTGGGCAAGTCCTTCATCAGCCGACTTGAAGGGGCATAGCAGTGAGTCTAACTTAAAGACTCGATAATAAACAAAAGTGCTCTTTCGGGAGACAACCCGAATTATCCTTTTCATTTTTATTTTTCTTTATTGTGTTGGTTTGGTATGTTTTTTACTAATAATTTGCAGGAACTAAAGGAAGCATTGCGAGGGGGAACTAATTTTTGGACTTTTGCACCAAGAAAAATGCCCCAGACCTTTGCTACGGCGTAGCTCCTTCACTGACTACGCCGTAGCAACCATCAGGTGTCACTCGGATTGAAATCAGCAACTACGGCGTAGCGCCCCATTTCAGCAACGCCGTAGCTACCTTCAGAACCTTAAAAAAGCTTTTTATTTTACAAAACATTATTTAAACTTGTATTAGTTTTTAAATGAACTTTGTTGGTGTGTTCCCTGTAAACCCTCACGAGACTTCACTCGTCCACTTGGGACACCAAGTGGTTTAAAAGGCTTGTTGCATACGCTAAATGCAACCGTGATTCCTACGAAAGTGAGTTAGGTTTTTCTTTTTCTTTTTCTTTTTATTTTTCTTTTTTAGGTTTTATGNAAATGAACTTTGTTGGTGTGTTCCCTGTAAACCCTCACGAGACTTCACTCGTCCACTTGGGACACCAAGTGGTTTAAAAGGCTTGTTGCATACGCTAAATGCAACCGTGATTCCTACGAAAGTGAGTTAGGTTTTTCTTTTTCTTTTTCTTTTTATTTTTCTTTTTTAGGTTTTATGCTTTTGGTAGTTGTGTGATTCCAGGGAATTGAAGTTTGCTCTTTAGGCGAAGCGAAGGCACGTTTTTCAACATGATCCTTCTACCATTTTTAAGGGCGAATTTCAGGGAAGTTCTCGTTCTAATTCTACTTTTCCTCTTTTTTTTATATTATGTACAAAAGGGACTTTGTACAACTCGAGTGGGGGGACGGGAGTAGAATTATATACTTGAACTTTATCTTGCCCCATTTTTCTAGTTCATTTTGAAAAATTATGCCACTTTTAAAACTTTTGACATGTTTTTCCGAACCTAACTAGAATGGACCTTAGCCGAGCACATTAACCCTTAATACCATGGTGAGGTTTAGCCTATTTCAGTTTCCCCTGTTTTACCCCAAATCCACCAAAATTATGAGTGTGCCGGTAGTTTGTAAACTTTAGAACTGGGCTTTTACATCATTTTGAAACCATTTACGAGTAGTGTATTGGGATTTCTTGATACATTTGGAAGAAACTTTTTAAGAAGGCAATATATTAGGATTATCACCCAAATAATCTTTATGTGTGTGTTTATCGATTAGTCACATTGACTATTCGACCCCCGTATTAAACCCTTTGTTGCGCTCACCTTTAGTGCAAGATACCCCTAGATACACCCTTTTGAGCCTATCCTTTCTTTTCTTACCCATTATATTGTTTCGATACACCTATACACCTTAGCCTACCGTGTAGTCTTAGTTTATGGTTGGGAAGTTGCCACTTGTTCTAGTTTGAGGTCCAAGTTAAGAGATTCAAGAATCACACCTACGTTGAAGACAAGTCATTGAAGATCATGAGAAACCCACTATTGTAAATGTATTGTTTATCCCAAGTGGGGGGATATGTCTATTGTATTAGTTATTAAAAAAATGTGAATTTCCGTATGTAGATATGTTATCATTGGTGCAACCTTGTATAGCACCGTAATAAGAGCTTTGAAGGAATTAGTATCGAAGAGGCCACTTCGGTCATATTTGAAGAATGAAGTTGTTGGTTCTTAATCACCAACATGAAGACCAAGTGAGGTGCCCATCATGACGTCCTCTAATGGCACACACTTGTTACATGATCCAATTCTTGCGTTTTTGAAACTTGGACTTTGGATGAACGGCAAGTGGTAGCAACTCAGTTATAGGCGAAGACTATTTGCTTTCTTTTTCATTTTACACCATTATTGTGCATCCCATGTCTTATCCTACCCTTTAGTTGTGAATCATGCTTAGGTGAAGGATTTGAGCAGTCATTGGTGTCTTGCCCGGCGTTCCGGTCATGTACCATTGCCTTTGTCGCCTTTGCCGTAGTATGTTAGTAACAACGCTACACCTGAAAAGCCTTATATGTGTTCACCCAATATTGCCTTTAAGAATTGTTTCAACCTTAGCTCTAGTGGTAGAGATTTGTGTAACTGCCAAGCCTATGATAGAATACATTCTATGACTGTGCGTTAAGTGATCACCTCGAAATTAACACTTAGATTAGGAGAGAGATGTGAGTGTTTGTTTCAATTTTGTGAGGTGTTCGGCTTTGATATATTCTAGCATAGGGAGTTTTTAAATTCATATTCTCCTAATTCATGGGGGATATCTTTTTGAGATTATTCTAATAAGGTCTACTTGAGGGCAAGTAGAGTTCAAGTGGGGGGATATTTGATGACGTCAAATTTACCCATGATGTAAGTGTTAATTTCCCCCTATAATGCTCATCTTTTCTATTTGTATGAAGAATATATACTCTTATTTCTTTCTATTTTGGTTTTAGGGTAAAGATGAGTAAAAGAACGAACATACGGGAATTGGACGAGGTCACACCTCCTCACGTCACTTATTAGTCAAAGAAAATAGAAAGAAGCTAGAAAGATAAGCATGGGGTGCCTCCCACGAAGCGCTTGTTTTTGTTTTCCGAGTCACATTAGCTTGACTCGGTCCCCGAATTTAGTCGTCCTTGGGGAAAGTTTGGAGATCCGGGACAACCATGGGTGGTACGTCCCCTCCAAAGTAATGCTTCAATCTATGTCCATTCACCTTGAAGTTTGGACCGTCGGTTTGAGATAACTCGACAGTGCCATATGGATAAACTTGAGCAACGGTGAATGGACCGGACCAACGGGATTTCAATTTCCCCGAGAACNGCTAGGTAAACTACTCCTAAGTGCAATATCACAGCCTAATTACAACTACAAGCTCAAGAAATCTAACCCTAAATGTGCCTAGTCACTGCTGTTCTTCACCCAGAATCTAACCTTGTTTGACTTTTTGAATTGCACAATAGGTTTGACTAATATGGATTTTGATGGCCTAATTCTACTAAATGATGACTAATGCAAATGTTTAAGCCTTAAAATCCTGTACCTAATCACTAATGCTCAAAATTGATCCAAAAATTCTAACAGGTTACTAGTTATATTGAGCAGATTTAAGATTAGATGGAATTTTGACTTTTTCCTTATAAGTATGCAATTTTATGATAGCTAAGGCCCTAATATGGTCTAAGTAAAATGTTTATGCAGAAATGTTTTCCTAAATGCAACTAGAGAACCTCAAATGAGCTTAAACCAAACACTAGTTTAGTGACTGTTTACACTAAGTTTTCAAGTTAGGGACTGCTACACTAAAAAAAACTTATAGGAACCTGTTAACTAGCTTATTGCAGACCTAGATGACCCCTAAAATGCAAGTTTAAACTACAAATAACCTAAATGCAATGTATACTAAATTAACACAGATTATACCTAAGTATTGGGTACTATGCTGTCACACAAACAATTAGCTATAACTAATGATCACTATTAACAAATAAACTAACTGTGGCTAGAATTAAGCTAATAACTAACTACTAATAGCTAAAGCAGAAAGAGAAAAGAAAAACTTACTTGGGAAAGTGGCTGCTAAATGAAATGGCACTAAGGAATGCAAGAAATAAGCTCACAAAAGCTATGGTCTAGCTTAATGAACTTATCAGAGGTATGTAGAGCTTGTGGAAAAGCTTATCACCTCACTGCTTATTCTCTTTTTTTTTTTTTTTTTTTATATATAGATATAAGGAAAAGCAGTAAAAGAAAACTAAATTAATGCTGAATATTTAAAGGAACTTTTAAAGTAAATAAGCAATAAGTAAATAAGCTGAATATAAATAAGCAGTAAATGTAAAGAGCTTTTTTAAAGAAACTTAATTTTATTAAAACAAAAGCTTGATTACAAAGATTAAGAGAGCTGAATACAAGAGTTTTTGAAAGCTTAACACCTATGCTATAACTTAAATCCTACACGACTCAACCATGAACTGAGAATCCTATTTATAGCCTTTCAAGGTCGGTTTGAAGCTCCAATGAAGGTCCCAGAAGCTTAATCTTCATCCTTGGATCCTTTCCCACCTAGAAATTTCTCGAATTCGTCACTCTTATCCATCTTGGTTCTTCTAGACGAAGTTAATTTGTCCACGTGTGTTCTCTGGAGCCTTCTGACATTATCCTGACACCTTCTAGATGCAATGATTAGATTATGATGAGGTAATTTGGGTGGATTTGACAGTGGGTAAATTAGGGTTCATATGGGGGTGAATTGGGGGAAAATTTACACGCGGGTTTTATTTTTTTATTTTTGTTTAAAGTGTAATAAAGATGGGTAAAGGGGCCGGGTTGTAAGGGATAAGGTGGGCTGGGTGTATTTTTGGGCTAGGTGGTGTTTTGGGTTTTAAGGGGTTATAAGATTTATTTGTTATAAGGTTTTAAGGTTTTAAAAGTTTAAGGGTTGAAAGGTAAAATCTGATTTTTAAGGGACCAAAGCTGCCAAATATCCATAGTTGCTTCCAAGGGTTATTTGTGTCATTCTTAATATCCTGGAGGACCATAGTTGTCATTGTTTCATTTATATTCTTTCAGGGACCATATTTGACAACTCTTGAATCTTCAGGGACCATTCTTGTAAATTGCTTCAAACTTTGACTGGGGACTATTCTTGAAACTTTAAATCTTCCAGGGACTTGTTTGGACATTTTTGGCTCAAATTCACTTCCCGGCTATAAATATTTTCTCTTTCCATTCTCGTGCTCGTTTTTCGTGATTCTGTCTCGGTTTTTGTCGTTTTCTCATATTTTATTACCTGCATGTATAAAAACACAAAAACACATATATTTGGCATTTATTTGCGGGTTTTTGGTCTTTTAGGTCTTAATTTGGTCAAGAAAAGGTATGTGTTTAAGCACATACCACCCAACATGGAATTATGCGACGGGGGAGGTGATGAAGAAAGATTGCGAGGGAATAAACATCTATGGAGTTCACCTCTTGATCAATTTAGAAAAAAATTGAAATGGAGAGGAACGATATCTTTCGACGAATGGGTATTAATTGTCCATGGAAAAGTTGATAGGGACAGGAAGATGGAGATTATGGGAGGAAGTCAATCAAGTTCGGATTAATGACTATTTCTCAAGCAATAAAGTAAAAGATGAGGATGCCATAGGTACTAATGAAGAGAGTTGTAAGAGGCATTGGTGTGAAAAAGTTAGGATACACCATGACGACTACATATCATTTTGGGCATCATGTAATCCATATGAGGACGAATGCGATGGCGGAAGTACAAAGGAACGTATTCGGGATGCATCTCACTATTGGACATCAACAAATGATATTGAGAGGTGCGAGCTACCGTGGGTTAAGGGAGTCACTTTTAATGACTGGGTGAAGATTAAATATGGTAAAACTGACCCCTTAACAAAGGAACGTATTTGGAAGGAGCATTCGAAAAGTATGGATGAAGAAGAGAACGAGGAGCCTGACACGGATGATAGTGAAGACTACGAGATGAGGACGAATGAAGATAGAGATAGAAAAATCCTCAGTTTAATTGAAGAAAGACTCGGTTAGGATTGGTATAAGGACACGGAATCCGATGATGATGACCTTGAGGGAATAGTTGAATACCTTGAAATACAAGGTTATGATAGGTTTACTAAACGACGAAGCTTATGAGCAACGAAGATGCAAATTACTCGGTATACCCTACAAGAAACCTCCACCTATTATTACTGAAAAATTTGCGGTGGTGAGATATTCAATTGGACCGGACGAAAAGTTCACCAAGTTCGAAAGTCAAGGTAAAGAAGAACTGCTACGTACCGCTACAAACGTCGCTTGGATAAGAGAGCACCTAATGAAGGAGATGGACGAGTGTGGGCAAGTCCTTCATCAGCCGACTTGAAGGGGCATAGCAGTGAGTCTAACTTAAAGACTCGATAATAAACAAAAGTGCTCTTTCGGGAGACAACCCGAATTATCCTTTTCATTTTTATTTTTCTTTATTGTGTTGGTTTGGTATGTTTTGTACTAATAATTTTCAGGAACTAAAGGAAGCATTGCGAGGGGGAACTAATTTTTGGACTTTTGCACCAAGAAAAATGCCCCAGACCTTTGCTACGGCGTAGCTCCTTCACTGACTACGCCGTAGCAACCATTAGGTGTCACTCGGATTGAAATCAGCAACTACGGCGTAGCGCCCCATTTCAGCAACGCCGTAGCTACCTTCAGAACCTTAAAAAAGCTTTTTATTTTACAAAAAATTATTTAAACTTGTATTAGTTTTTAAATGAACTTTGTGGGTGTGTTCCATGTAAACCCTCACGAGACTTCACTCGTCCACTTGGGACACCAAGTGGTTTAAAAGGCTTGTTGCATACGCTAAATGCAACTGTGATTCCTACGAAAGTGAGTTAGGTTTTTCTTTTTCTTTTTATTTTTCTTTTATAGGTTTTATGCTTTTGGTAGTTGTGTGATTCCAGGGAATTGAAGTTTGCTCTTTAGTCGAAGCGAAGGCACGTTTTTCAACATGATCCTTCTACCATTTTAAGGGCGAATTTCAGGGAAATTCTCGTTCTAATTCTACTTTTCCTCTTTTTTTTATATTATGTACAAAAGGGACTTTGTACAACTCGAGTGGGGGGACGGGAGTAGAATTATATACTTGAACTTTATCTTGCCCCATTTTTCTAGTTTATTTTGAAAAATTATGCCACTTTTAAAACTTTTGACATGTTTTTCCGAACCTAACTAGAATGGACCTTAGCCGAGCACATTAACCCCTAATACCATGGTGAGGTTTAGCCTATTTCAGTTTCCCCTATTTTACCCCAAATCCACCAAAATTATGAGTGTTCCGGTAGTTTGTAAACTTTAGAACTGGGCTTTTACATCATTTTGAAACCATTTACGAGTAGTGTATTGGGATTTCTTGATACATTTGGAAGAAACTTTTTAAGAAGACAATATATTAGGATTATCACCCAAATAACCTTTATGTGTGTGTTTATCGATTAGTCACATTGACTATTCGACCCCTGTATTAAACCCTTTGTTGCACTCACCTTTAGTGCAAGATACCCCTAGATACACCCTTTTGAGCCTATCCTTTCGTTTCTTACCCATTATATTGTTTCGATACACCTATACACCTTAGCCTACCGTGTAGTCTTAGTTTATGGTTGGGAAGTTGCCACTTGTTCTAGTTTGAGGTCCAAGTTAAGAGATTCAAGAATCACACCTACGTTGAAGACAAGTCATTGAAGATCATGAGAAACCCACTATTGTAAATGTATTGTTTATCCCAAGTGGGGGGATATGTCTATTGTATTAGTTATTAAAAAAATGTGAATTTCCGTATGTAGATATGTTATCATTGGTGCAACCTTGTATAGCACCGTAATAAGAGCTTTGAAGGAATTAGTATCGAAGAGGCCACTTCGGTCATATTTGAAGAATGAAGTTGTTGGTTCTTAATCACCAACATGAAGACTAGTGAGGTGCCCATCATGAAGTCCTCCTAATGGCACCAGCTTGTTCATGATCCAATTCTTGCGTTTTTGAAAACTTGACTGTTGGATGAACGGCAAGTGGTAGCAACTGGTTTAGGGTAGACATATTTGCTTTCTTTGGTATCATTTTTAATGCCCCGACGCC
>LBNU01019941.1:110258-129191 GCA_014162995.1 Artemisia annua
CCTTTAAGAATTGTTTCAACCTTAGCTCTAGTGGTAGAGATTTGTGTAACTGCCAAGCCTATGATAGAATACATTCTATGACTGTGCGTTGAGTGATCACCTCGAAATTAACACTTAGATTAGGAGAGAGATGTGAGTGTTTGTTCCAATTTTGTGAGGTGTTCGGCTTTGATATATTCTAGCATAGGGAGTTTTTAAATTCATATTCTCCTAATTCATGGGGGATATCTTTTTGAGATTATTCTAATAAGGTCTACTTGAGGGCAAGTAGAGTTCAAGTGGGGGGATATTTGATGACGTCAAATTTACCCATGATTTAAGTGTTAATTTCCCCCTATAATGCTCATCTTTTCTATTTGTATGAAGAATATATACTCTTATTTCTTTCTATTTTGGTTTTAGGGTAAAGATGAGTAAAAGAACGAACATACGCGGAAATGGAAGGACTTTGAAGCAAATATGTGGAAATTATGGATTCTGCACTCACTACGGCGTAGAGGTTCATCCACCTACGCCGTAGCAAGACTTTATGAAGATTACGGCGTAAAGGGACATCAACTTACGCTGTAAGAAAGAATTTATGAAGGCTACGGCGTAGCCAGTCATACGGCTACGGCGTAATGATCCACTAAAGGGCTCTACGGAGTAAACAATTCTCCAAGCTACGACGTAAGCCCCAATTTGAGGTCGAGAGGAACTAACAAGGCCAAGGAAGAAGTTACGGCGTAGCAACCCTAGTAGCTACGTCGTAGGAAGACTCTTATCAAGATATTGCGCCCGTAGCACTTGATCAAGCTACGGCGTAACACTTATTTACGAAGGTTACGGCGTAGCAATCTTGTCAGCTACGCCGTAACAAAGTCGGGCCTATAAATACCAGCCCTAAATCCGAGTTTATACATTCACTTTTCACCACACAGAAGTTGGGAGAAACTCAGAGAATAGGAGGAACGAAGTTCTAGCCTCATAGAAGTCATTTCCAATGGAGGATTCACACACAAATCATAAGTTTATCCATACCTTTGTTTTGTATTCAATTCATGTTTACTTTTGTATTAATTCAAACTTGTTTTACTGCAACTATGAATATGAGTGGCTAAACACCTCTTGGTGTTAGCCTAGTTATGAAATTGTTATGGTTTTGATTTAGTTTTTTACGCATCTATTATCTATTGTTTGTATACTTTCATGGCAAGGCTTGGGACACTCTAGTTCCCGTAGTGATTAGCATTGGTTGTACCCTAGAGACTTGTGGAATTAACCCTAGGAAGCAAGTCGCTAGGGATGTGACTTGGTGATAGCAATATCACCATACACTTGCGAATTAACCCTAGGACCACCTACCGATGCTAGACACTTAACGGAGTTAGAGGGGTGTAAGATCTGACCATGCCGCATGATGAGACGAAAAATGTTACGTTTTTAGGGGTCAGTTTGAGTCCTAATTCGTATATTATTTGATCGGATTTCACCCAAAGTCGTTTCTTTTCTCATTTTAAGATGCAAATTAAAAGCAACTTGACACGTAGTTTTAAAGGTTCCTAGTAAAGTTATAGAGTCGAGCTTTATTACTTATATTTTCCGAAAGCAACTATTCCAACAATTTCAGCAAGGAGTCTCCATCTTTATCTTTACTCGGTTTCAACTGAAAAAATTCAAATTAAAATGTATAATAATAATAATAATAATAATAATAATAATAATAATAATAATAATAATAATAATAATAATAATAATAATAAAGAAAAAAAAAAGAAACCTTAACAGGAGTAACAAAAAATGTAACAAAATTAGGTACATACCGTGAAATAAGGAGGATGAACTTGAGTCGACATTTGAGTGAATTAGGGTTAGTGTGTGAATTGTGAAGGAAATGTGGGATTTTATAATGTTTTGAGAGTGAAATATGATTGGTTCAACAAGGTGCACATGGATTGATGATGTTAGCTTTGATACTAGCCGTCCGATTAAGATTCATCATATTTGAGATTTTAATATATGGTTGGGTGTAGTTGGCAATAAATTGCAGTGATAAACTGATAATAATACAAGTTTTGACTCAAACTTCATCTATTAATATTAATACGTAGTACTCCTTCCGTCTCAAAATTATTGGCAGGAGATAAAAATCACAAAATTTAATAAAAGTGGAGCTATTTTAAATTTTAACCACTCAAATAGAATATTTCCCCACTAAATTGTCTAGTTTTTACTTAAAAAGAAAGTGGACAATTATTTTGAGATATCCCAAAAAAGAAATATAGACTATAATTTTAAGACGGAAAGAGTATAACCAAAGCTATAAATAGCGTGAGCTGTGGCGTGGGTGATAATCCAGCCCCACGCCCTCACGCCTTAGCATTCCTCTCCCTTTTCAACCGTATTGCTTTATTTGTGTTCACAACAATCCATACAATAACATCGATAAAACATTTGACAAATCCACTATTTTTCATCTTTTTCATTTTATGTTGCATATATATTTTTCATCCATTGTATATCTTCTTAACAAACATAAGAATCACATGAACCACCCACATAACTGTCACACAAAGAAATTGATTACGGTGGCTTAAATTTGTATATAGAAGTGGGTTTTTACAAGAATGGAAGAAGAAAATTTTTTTGGATGTTGTAATTGTTGTTAGAATCAAGGTTGTCAGGATCGGGATCTTACCTAGGATCGTTTTCGGCTTTGCAAGATTGTGATTGTAGGATCGGATCGGGATCGTAAGATCCTATGAAAATGTATATATTTTTGTATAGGGGTTGTAGTTTTATATTTCTATATAATAAACAAATCTAAATGGATGATAAAAGAAAAAGTTGTATGTTCAAGTATAGTAGTAGTAGTAGAATATTAGATATATTGCAATACTCACTTGCACAAAGTTACTACATACATGCACCTACTTCTTGTTCAACGTTTTTTATTATAGGTTTTTAGTGATAACATTTAGATTAATGCAAAAATATAGTGTTAATTTATTGGCACGTGATTCTGTGACTTTTTTTTTTTTATTAAAGTATAAAATTCATGCAAAAAGATATATGGATTGTATCTGAAAATGAAATGACATAATTTATAATAGAAGGCAACGCAATATCTTTTTTTCTTGATAATCAAATAAATTAAATTAGGATATTCTGATGATATTACTGAAATTATTTAACATATAATTCATGCTTTTATATGAAACATAAAATAAATTACGAAAAAATTGGGCCAAGTATCTAGATTGTTTACTTCAAAAACAAGCTTCTGACATGTTACAAAGAACAAAATCGTTTTTCATAATAAACCCAAAAAGACACATCTAAATTATTTCTAAATAGTCCATAAAAGTATAATGATTTGACACTCAAAATAAATTAACAACATCAAAATAATAACTTTCAAGAAGAATTCTTAGTCATTGGGCTTTAAGACATGGACTTATGCATAATAAGTTAATGTAGCAAAATTTTAAAAAAAAATAAAAAACCAAAAAAAATAAAATAATAGGCGATCCTACGATCTTACGATCCGATCCTACGATCCTACGTGAGATCCTACGATCCTGATACGATCCTACTTGAATTACGATCTTGTTAAGATCCTGATCGTTTTTTGTGTGTAGGATCGTAGGATCGTACGATCCTACGATCAGGATCACGATTTTGACAAGTATGGTTAGAATGAATGAAGAAATGTTATGTTGAAAGTAAGTGGGTTTTTTGTTTTATTATTATTTTTTCTGATAGAGGAATTAATAGAAGGTTCAATAATGGTGGATGTGGGAGGAAGGAGGGAAGATGGGATCATGGGAATGAGCAGAGGTTCGTAATGAGCGAAATGAAAAGGGTTCGCAATGGTTACGAGGGTTCGTAATTAGTTTGCAATATAGAAATGGAGGTTACATTGAGGAAAAAGGGGTTTTTTTTTTTCCTGAAAATAAGAAGTTCATCTAAAGAAAGAGAATGACATAAAGAGAGAGAATGACACTTTTTGCATATACTTTATATAAAAGTATATTGCGAATTTTACAAATTATTGCATGTGTGATTTGGAAAGCAAGCATTCAGGTTTATATGTAATCACTAATCATTGACTTGAAAAATATAAAATAATAAAGTATATGTAAGAATAAAGTAGTTCTACTCGTTTCAATGTATTGATCATTTTTAGTTAATAAGCATGAGAGAGAAAATATAACTAGTTGACTATTTATAATTTTTTGTTTTCTTATTTATTTTTATAGTTATTTTACTTTTGTCATATACTATGTCGTTATTTTTTATTTTTGTCATATACATATATGTACTTATATATAAGTGAATAAATAATACAAAATTTATTGAAAATGAATAATTAGAAATACAATGTAAAGAATGTTACATAATTACATTGTTAGGTCAATATTTTTCAGAATACGATCATAATATTCGCGAAACTCATTTTGACGACTAACAAATGTGAAATAGAGAAAAAGGTACGTGGATATTTTTCGAGTACTGATTGAAGATGCTTGTAGTTCTCCAAGTACGACATACACGTTGGAGAATCTTTTAGTGAATTCCATGTCGAAATAAATGAGTCCCAATCATAAAGTTCGTAAAAATTCAGTTTTGTAAAACCCAGTTCGTAATAATCCAGTTTTGTAAAATTGAGCTATTTTATATAGTTTGTAAAATCCAGTTATTATTATTATTATTGTTGTTGTTGTTGTTGTTGTTATTGTTGTTAATAGATGTGCAGCTATTTTTTTAATTTTGTAAAATCTCGGTTACTAAAATCGTTTTTCTAATTAATTTATATTAATCCAAATTTTTTTAAGTTAATAAAAACTCAGNTTGAGCTATTTTATATAGTTTGTAAAATCCAGTTATTATTATTATTATTGTTGTTGTTGTTGTTGTTGTTATTGTTGTTAATAGATGTGCAGCTATTTTTTTAATTTTGTAAAATCTCGGTTACTAAAATCGTTTTTCTAATTAATTTATATTAATCCAAATTTTTTTAAGTTAATAAAAACTCAGAATTTTTTAATAAGTTTATAAAAAGAGTATAAGGGAAATAAAATAGATATTTTTTATAGGTATTATAAAGGTAATGAATGTGTTACTAGTATTAAATACGAGACAAAAAAGTTACAAGTAAAACAATTATTGCATTGAAAAATACAACAGACAAAGAGTTTTGGTGTGTTTAATAGCACTAAAAAACAAGCCGGATTTGCTAGCTAGCTAGACCAAAATCAGTTTATGAAACTAATTTTAGTTCAAAACTAGTTAAAATCGATTAAAAACTAAAATTGGTTAACCCAGTCAAAGTCGGTTTAAGATTGGATTGTGACTGAAATCGTAGCACCATTATGGTACGGTTTGATACTAAAGTGTTTAGCTAATGGCTTATAAGTTAACTAAAATTTTGATTCTTGGATTTATAAACTTAGCAATTTAAGCTTTATAAGCTCATAAAGTCATAAGAGCATCTTCAATGGTTCCAACCTTTAAAAGACTTTGAAGCATTTATGGCATTAAATGGTAAAGGTAAAAGACAAAAAACATTTATGGCATTAATGACATCTACAAAGCGATTCATTCAAACCGCTCGGCAAACTAAAAGTCTTTGTTTCAAGTCTTTCATGCAATGATAAAAAAGCTTTTGAAAAGCTTTTTCAAATAGTGAAAAGTCTTAGCATTTATAACCATTGCAGATGCTCTAAGTATAAGCTTATAAACTTATAAGAAAGAAAAAAAAATGTGGTTACACGTTTATATATGAGCTCATCTATCAAATAAGCTTAGACAAACACCCCCTACATAGAGTCCATTTCTCGATTCACAAATCTTTTTAGATACAAATACGATTTGCGCGCCCTCAATTAAATTGAGGAACGAACATTAGATTTGAAAATTTGTATTCAACGATTTTAGAAATGATATATGTAATCATTTTATATTTGGTCTAAATGTTTATGATTGAGATATCGCCAGCAACTGTATATCTGATTAAGTGTTTAAGATTGAGCTATCACCTACAATGAGTAATCTGAAGTCAATTTTGTCCTTAATGTGCAACTAGGAATAAGTCGTAGATAACTAGATCTTAAGGATTATTAAAACCCCATCCTTATGACTTGAAAAAAAATAATAATAACAATAAATTAATAAATAATAAACTATTACTATACATTTGCATCCAAAAATGTAATTGGGCGTATTTTAAAAACAGTCCTTATAGCTATGTTTAATAAATCCTGACGTGCATAAATTGTTTGCACTTTCAAAATAAGTGCATATAATTTAACTTCTCCCAACCAACTATATTTAAAATAACAAAATCTTTTTAAAAATCATGGGTTTTAATAACGCAAGAACGGGATACCCATACAAATGACAGTTTGAACAAACTATGTATCAAATATTTCGAGACAAAAGCATTTTGTAAACAATTAGTAATCCTCAAATTAAGTTAGAAAAGAAACATGTTGCAATAATTTATTCAAAATTGACCGTCAACATTCGATTTTTAATACTCCCTCCGTCCCTAAATAAATGTCCAGTTTGACTTTTCAAAGTCAAACTGGTTCAACTTTGACCTTAAACATTTTTTTTAAGTTATATGATACATGATAAAAAAAAATTATACCAAAGAAAAATACACTTAAAACCAAATCTATTCATATATTTTTCATCAAATATTATATAACACCCACAAAAATAATTAAGGTAAAAGTTAAACCAGTTTAACTCTAAAAAGTCAAACTGGACANATTGTGACTGAAATCGTAGCACCATTATGGTACGGTTTGATACTAAAGTGTTTAGCTAATGGCTTATAAGTTAACTAAAATTTTGATTCTTGGATTTATAAACTTAGCAATTTAAGCTTTATAAGCTCATAAAGTCATAAGTATAAGCTTATAAACTTATAAGAAAGAAAAAAAAATGTGGTTATACGTTTATATATGAGCTCATCTATCAAATAAGCTTAGACAAACACCCGCTACATAGAGTCCATTTCTCGATTCCCAAATCTTTTTAGATACAAATACGATTTGCGCGCCCTCAATTAAATTGAGGAACGAACATTAGATTTGAAAATTTGTATTCAACGATTTTAGAAATGATATATGTAATCATTTTATATTTGGTCTAAATGTTTATGATTGAGATATCGCCAGCAACTTTATATCTGATTAAGTGTTTAAGATTGAGCTATCACCTACAATGAGTAATCTGAAGTCAATTTTGTCCTTAATGTGCAACTAGGAATAAGTCGTAGATAACTAGATCTTAAGGATTATTAAAACCCCATCCTTATGACTTGAAAAAAAATAATAATAACAATAAATTAATAAATAATAAACTATTATCTATATACTACAATTTGCAATGGACCAGCGCCCGAGACATCCTTTTATAATATATACTTGTGCAATATTATAATACTTCAGTTACTTTATTACTATTACTATATAGATACATTTTGCTAAGGCATCTCTGAATATTCCGTTATAAAATATTGTTTTTAAAGGCCCACCTGAATTAGCCCATTAAAGTAGCATGTTGTTTTAACAGGTTGAATTTTCCATCAAAGTTGTCCACTAACTTGGATTAGTCTCTTTATCGTAAACGTACATATAAGCCTTTCGTTCGTCACTTCTGGCATTTGGTAGCTTCAAAGTGAAGAAAACGTTTTGTTTCTCTTACTAGATATGGGTAGGTTCATCTTCTATTCCTGTTTTTATGTCTATTTGCCTGTTTTTTCTTTGGTTTTGCGTTCTTTTTAAGGTTTTTGTTTTCATTATTGTTGTTTATACTGGTTAACTGTTTTGTTGGTTGATGCATGGATATGTTTCTCAACTTTTTCCACTAACGTTATTACATATCCATTTAGCCTATGCTTTAAGTTTTCTTGCTACAACTGTTGTTGATAAGTGGTGAATTTTAAATATGAAAACCAAAAGTAAGGCATGCAAGAGGAATGATACTGAAAATTTTATCGCTCAACCGTTCACGAAAGATAAGTAGCATTGACTACACATGATAAGTATATAGCAACTTCTTTGTAAGAAATATAAAAATATCCATGCCACTAGGCTTGAAACATGGATCTTTTGTAAACAAAAGCTGCTACAATGTAACTATCTACTTTCGTGACATAATGTAATCATCTACTTCCGAACTTTGATTAAAAAAAACTTGCAAACACCCCGCCGCAACGCGGCGGGTTCCTCTCACTTGTTACTATACATTTGCATCCAAAAATGTAATTGGGCGTATTTTAAAAACATAGTCCTTATAGCTATGTTTAATAAATCCTGACGTGCATAAATTGTTTGCACTTTCAAAATAAGTGCACATAATTTAACTTCTCCCAACCAACTATATTTAAAATAACAAAATCTTTTTAAAAATCATGGGTTTGAATAACGCAAGAACGGGATACCCATACAAATGACAGTTTGAACAAACTATGTATCAAATATTTCGAGACAAAAGCATTTTGTAAACAATTAGTAATCCTCAAATTAAGTTAGAAAAGAAACATGTTGCAATAATTTATTCAAAATTGACCGTCAACATTCGATTTTTCATACTCCCTCCGTCCCTAAATAAATGTCCAGTTTGACTTTTCAAAGTCAAACTGGTTCAACTTTGACCTTAAACATTTTTTTTTAAGTTATATGATACATGATAAAAAAAAATTATACCATAGAAAAATACACTTAAAACCAAATCTATTCATATATTTTTCATCAAATATTATATAACACCCACAAAAATAATTAAGGTAAAAGTTAAACCAGTTTAACTCTAAAAAGTCAAACTGGACATTTATTTAGGGACGGAGGGAGTACTTGCTATCCATGACTACATCATGAAGTCCACTTCTACCAACACTGATGCTTGTTGTATTGCAAATGCAAAAGCATTCAAAATATCAAATGAAACTAGTCCATATTGAGGTAGACTAGTTGAGTCAAACATAGGGATGAGCACAGTACCGGTACCGTACCGATCCCGTACCGAATTAGTGGTACCGATTTTTTCCCGAGCATAATTAGTGGTACCGGTACCGTACCGAACGGGATTCGGATACCGGTACCGGTAGTATCGGTACCGGTACCGGGAAATCGGGATTTCCCCGTTTTTTTTCGGGAATTTCCCGATTTGGTACCGGTCCCGTACCGAATTAGTGGTACCGATTTTTTTTTGGCCTTATTTAGTAGTCCCGGTACCGTACCGTATATCGGGACTCGGTACCGTTTCGGTACGGGACCGGTACGGTTCCGGTTCGGTTCCGGGATTCGGTTCGAAATGCTCATCCCTAGTCAAACATGTCATAAACAATGAAAACAAAAGTAAGCAACTAAGCATCTTGTGGTCAAAATTCAGCTTAAAAGATGATTGTAAAAAAGAAATGTACTATTAAATTTGACCATTCATATTTTCCCCCAAAACCAAGCCATTTTGCTTGCTCTTCATATAGGAGGATTTACACAGCAAACCAAAACTCTTCATGCTACTGATTCTATAGGTAATAGCAACAAAATGAACAGATATTGATGCTGCATCTACTCTAAACTCTATAAAGCTATGTTTCATGTATCATCGCCTGACTATATTTTTGCATCTTGCTCTGAAAAGTTTTAAAAAAGAGCACTACCGGTGAGATTGATCAGTTGTATTTGCAGCACCCACAGTCATAGTGCTTGGCCCAGCCACACTTTCAGGCCCAGCTGAGGTACCCCACTTCCCTTCAGACTCGAGTGGCTCAATCAGACATACTCCACCATCTGTAAGTCCCAAAGCAAACTGATTGGGTTCAGACGGATGTGCAGCAACCACAAGCGGGTACACCCTTGAACTGCAAATCATAACTGATTAGAAACACGGAACTATATAACATATGAAACATATCATTGGAAAATACTCACGTTGGATTTGAGGGAAGATATGCAGTGGAACTGATACGACAACGCAATTGGAGTGTCGATGCAGTTAAAATGCCTATACTTCCATCCTCATAAGTGATGTATATTGACTGGCCATCACATGAGTAAGTAGCATTTGTGATCGGGCCACTTGCCTCTCGGGGACCCCACTGTTGGAAATAATAAATAAACCATAAAGAAAACTGTCAGAAGTCATAATTAAATGATTATTATCTGGCATCTATTTTCGTATCTTGTAATAAAGAAAAATAGCTACACAAGAAACAGACCTGTTTCAGGCATTCCAGTCCAGGGGCTTCAAAAATAGCTATCTGAGTTTCATGGACGACTAACAAATGTGTCTGATCTTGATGAAATTGTACACGCGTATCAGCAGAGGGAGCAGCAACACGCCCCCGGGGAATTTGCAACTGTTTGCTGGTTTGCTTTTCATAACTAGGTAAGTTCCACACACACAACTGCATAAAGGCATTACTCATTATAAATATGCAATATTATACCCGTTCAACTAATAAAATAAAATTGCCCACAATATAACACTTCAACGAACCAAATGTTGATAACAAGGATGATGGATGCTATTTCTGGTCAATGATGATTGACCTAGCTATCTCAAGTTCTGAGAACATTAACATTTTTTTGTAAATTCAGAAAGGAAACAAAGTATTAGATTGCCCCAGTTTTACTTACCATAGCATCAGCACTGGAAGATACCAGCACACCGAGCAAACTAGAGAATGCAAGGCCAGTTATTCGTTTTTGGTGGCCTTTAAGCTTGGCCTGGACCTGCTCAGAGAACAATGAATGATAAATATCACTTCAATTCTCGACAGACTATACTGTAAATTTAAGTTTTGACAACAAAACAAGGAAGCAACCTCATCAAGCCGGACACTGAATATTTGGATAGAAGCGTCATCCATGCCTATAGCGACAATGTTGTTATCTTGTGGGTGGAATGCCAGAAAGGTTGCTACAGGTGGAGGGGGCATGAACGCTGTCATAGTCTGCATATGAACAAAATAATACGAGCATGAATCAAGAAGTTTAAATGGCATATTTAAAAAAAAAAAAAAAAAAAAAAAAAAACACCTTTACAGCTAACATATATAACCTGTTTACCTTAAAAGTCATCATGTTGAACAAAGAAATTTTTCCGCCTGAAGCAGATATAACATAAGAGTCATTCTTCGATAGTGTGAAGCATGCTATGGAATCTTCAGGGTTTGTATCACTGATATCATTTGTCATCAATATACCACTAGTCGGTTGCCATAGCTGAGGTAGCATGCTTGTAGTTGCCTAAAAGCGGCAAATAACCATAAGCAAAAATTAGGTTAATATGCAATAGTCACATTAAGATGTTATAAGAGTCTGAATAAATACCTTCCCACTAGTATTACGGTCACTTTTCGGCCATTTCCATAGTTTATGGACAGCATTGGCTGCCAGAGCTAAGACTCCATGTCCTGCATTAGTGTAAACCAAATTTGCGACCTGCAAGGCGAACAGGATAAAAATGTACTGTAGTTAGCAAAATAGCTCTTACTACCGCTTCATATCTGTTTATATAATAATTCTAACACCAGCTAATGGTGATAAAACAAATTTTATAGACGTACCCGCATCAATGAAGATGTATTATCTGGAAGCCTTGAGGAGCGACACTGTGATGGTTCAGAGATTTCTGTCACTTTCCACATCCTAGATTTGTCAATAGCCTCGCCTCCACTTCTAGGCCTATCTACCAAATTCCGATTGTCACTATTCTGCACATCCCATACAAATTCAACACCATTAACAATGATTTAGGAATTAGGATACATCAGTTTTGAAAGTAATAGGATGGGCACCATCTCAGAATCATGTCAAACATAAACATTAGGTATCAACGGCTAATAACACTCACCATCAACGTCATGGGAGGCATTAGTGGAGGTCTATCTGTGGTGCTTGGTCCACCGGATGCACTAGTAGTACCAAATGTGGTCATTGCAGAAGTCTGTACAAGAAGAAACCTTAAGTACAAATGACATACTTGTCCCTCGGCGAACAGGAAAGAATCCTTACAGAATAATCTGAATTATAAATGAAGGGGTTTAAGAATGTCTTTACCTTCGCTACAGATGCAGACGCAACTCCAGATGCATCAAGAGAACGGTTCTCAGTAGTTCTTAGTAGCCTAACCCCATCTGGATTTGCTAGAATTTTGATTCCGTTTGCATGTATTGAAACGGCCAGCAACATTCCATCCTTGTTAAACCGCACAAAAGGAGAAGTCTGCATATAAATTAAGAATCAGTATTATCAGCAGGCACAAAACCAAAAATTTAACTGAAAGCATCTAATATTTACCAGTAAACCACCCTCAGAATCAACAGTTGTCAACAAGTTAGGATTGTCCATATCCCAAAACTTAACCAAACCCTCATCACCAGCAGCAATAAAGCGGTTTTTTGCAGTATCAAACTGCACAACACCAACAGCTTGCTTCCCAAGCCCCTTATAGGTATGCTTCGTATTACCTTCAGTATCATTCCATTCTACAATGAAAGAGTCTCCTTGTTTATTTGTTCCGCATGAGAATAACCTGAAAAGTTCGCACATCGTTATCAAGATCAATATTTTGAACAATATCAGAAGCAACCAGCTTGGATTATCCAATCAGATAAAGAGATACAAATTTTCAAACCTTGTTCCGTCGGCACTATATGCCATTTTGGTGGTTGCTTGACCTGGTGCATTGTAGCTCACTCTTGGACCCACATCATCATACAAATACGCCTTTATTTGCCCGTCAATAGCAGTTGAAAAAACAAACTAGTACAAGGAGAAAATAAGAGAACAAATTAGTGACTGCTATTCTAGCTTTCAATATGAGAAAATGGTCATACCTGAATATTCTCCTTGAAATGTGGGCATACAGAGTATACAGGTGCTTCATGTCCTTCAAATTCATTCTTTTTAGCCCCAGTTGCTGCATCCCATACCTGCATGGAACTTTAACTTATAGCCGATTGATTCAAAACTTTACCATTTTAAACAGAGCAAATAAGTAAATATACAAACCTTTATCAACGTATCATCTCCGCAAGTTACAAAGGAAAGTATTTTGTTCGGATAAGCGAAAGCAAGATCATTAACACTGCCCGCATGAGCCTCGATCTGTATAGTTGGTACAACTACTGATTACACAAATCATACAATCTAATAAAAAAAACTTGTACTGTTGTGTAATCACCATTTACCTCCAAGTGGTTCCGTATATCATCACCACCATGATATGAGTATATTTGCACAACACTTTTCGAGTATGCAACACCTGTACGAAATGCAGGCAAAGGATAAAGACATTGGGACCTTAAATTGAGACTCCCTCGACTCTCCTTAAACTGTCCCCTTTTGTTGTTTACTATCAATGTCGTAACTATTGATTTTCAAGATTCACATGAAGTATTTGTTACATTGTTAAAAAAATTCTAATGGCAAAACTCCTGTATATTATGCTATCCTTCAAAAATGAAATGTTCAAGCATATTCAAATTAAAGTTAAGAGTCAAAAAGGTTGTTTGCTTAATATTTACTTATCAGGGGACACCTAAAGTGGCACAGAGGAAGTGCACGATTTTCGAAAGATTGCAATAATTATAAGTATACCAAATAGCTTTCCATCAGGGCTCCAAGTTACACGATTGATTGATGCAGTATAATCATTGGCCAAAGTCGTCTATTACAAATGCAAAGCCAATTGTATATGTTAGTTTAGTCTATCTGTGTACGATATTAAATTGCATTCCAACATCAATCTAAATAGAGCTTAAAAAGTTGACCTGAAGGTTCACTGAATAAGAACCAAGACTGGAAACCTTGAAATTTTTCTGAACAAGCTTCTCCCTGCTACGCAAGTCCCAAATCATAATTTCTCCATTGTTTGTTCCAACTGAATTTTACCGACGCATATCAAAACAAATGACAAACTTACATTCAAGAACGCATAAACAACCCGTCTAGCAAATGTTAAGCTCTTTAGTATATAGAAACTAACCGAGAAGCAAAAATTGATGTATGGGGTGAAAATCCATACTGCTGACCAATGAGTTCATCAGATCAAGGGTCATAACAACAGCTTTAG
The DNA here is from genome assembly GCA_014162995.1 of Artemisia annua. Lineage (NCBI taxonomy): Eukaryota > Viridiplantae > Streptophyta > Magnoliopsida > Asterales > Asteraceae > Artemisia > Artemisia annua. The sequence goes on from LBNU01019941.1 coordinate 124,338, forward strand.
GTAGATCATCAGATGAATACGAGCTTTGCCCATGACTCTGTCCACTGTAACCAACGGGTAAGACATTTACAGGCGGATGATTAACCTGTACCAAGATGAGGGATATGTCAGCAGCTAGTATCAAGTAATAACCAATAAAGCATTAAAATGTCAAATTTTCAAACGCGTTGAGGTTATAAAAAGAAGAGCTAGAGTAGTCCGTACTTCATCAGATATCCCAAAGGCCCTTGTCCTCTTAAAAGCATGTTCCGAGTCAGCCTGTCGAAACTCTAAAGCTGGATTGTTGGTAGGAGGAGTCCTTCCACGCTTTAACATAGCTGCCATGTCAGAAAATGAATGATCAACTAAATCAGCAGTAATAAACATAATAGAGGCTCCATATGTTAATGATATAGCCAATCTTAACAAATTATTTTATAAAAGGAATTACATACAAGCATCATTGAGAGGACCAAAACCAATAATAGGTCCAGCAGAAGCCGGGTGATGCACAGGTGGATTTGGCATCCACCCAACAAGATTAGGCGGCAGAGGTCCTGGTGCAGCCTGAAATAGCTTCAGATAATAACATAAAAAAAACACATTAAGACCGAGTCACCATAATTATTGAAGTTGAAACGAATTAAACATAAAAAGAATACAGCTGAATTATATCACTTACACCATGAGCACCCAAATGAACAAAGCCTGGCTGCGGTTTAGATACTACGCTCAACAATGGATTAGTAACAGGGGATGGGGCTCGTGCAACATTTGGTTGTGGCTGTGGCTGTGGCTGTGGTTGTGACTTGGGACTGTGACTGTGACTGTGACTGCGGACAAGCATGATCAACCAACAGAGTTCTTATATCCGGATTCTGCTTCTGATTTTTGCACAGCTGATGTTGCCAATTTAAACTACAACGCAAAACAAACTATGTATTAAGCAAACACTATAACTGAACAAAATGTTCTACGCTAACCTAATATTCACAAAACACAAACCTTTGATTGATGAGTGTCCTCAACCTCTGACTCTTGAAATTAGGATACGTTAGCTTATCACGAAACAGAGGATTTGCTTCAATCAGCTTTTTAAGTTCAGCAAGCATTACACTCCTAGCTGTCTTGGCGTCTGCATATTTGGACAATTGCTCGTTCTCTCTAAACACATGTTAAACAAACGATAACACATTACAAAACAAAACTCATATGCACCTAGCGTGTAAAAACTACCATCAGCAAAATAAAAGCAATCAGCGTCCTCACCTGAAGTTCCCTAGACCCAAAAGTAGCGTTATTTCCTTATAAAGTTCTTGATTAAACCCCGAAAACACTTTCAAGTCCTTATGTAGAATTTCACAAGCTTTAGCATGATCATTCCTATAAAATTCAGCAATCGCTTACAATCCACAACAACATTTTAACTTTCACAACCGTAACTCTTAACTAACAAATGTACGACAGTAAAACAAAAACACATCAGGATGCAATAAACGTACCTATCTAACGCTTCAAGGAACTTCTGTTTCTGAATCTCGAAAAATACCTTCATCGAATAACGATTATCCTCAATTTTCGTAAACCCGTGCAAGTACTTAACCACTTCCTCCCACTCGCCATTCGTGATCATTTCCTCAAAATATCGCATATTAAAATAATATCCTGACTCTTGCTCCAACCTCCACAACCACAACAACAACAACAAATTCATTCACAAATAAATAAACCAAAACACGAAAAAAATTAAATAAATAAATAAAAATAAAAAATAAAAAATAAAAAATAAAAAAACTACTAACCTGTGTAGAGTCTCTTTATACTTGCCCTCTTCATCTAAAAACTGATGTATTAACAACACCAGCTCTCGCGGTAACGACGCCATCACTCTAACTGCACAATTAAATTATATATTAAATTAAATACATTATTAATTAATTAATTAAATATATATAGCTTAAAATAAATTCTATACAATTAATTTACACATAAATCACAAACTTAATAAATAATGACGTCATCACACCACAAAATTAAAATAAAATTAAAAAAAAAGTAATACAATTTAATTTAAACCTACTTAATGACGTCATAACTCTAAAAAAATTAATTTAAATTAAAATAAATTATAATCACAACCTTTCTACTTAATGACGTCATAACTCTAAAAAAATTAATTTAAATTAAAATAAATTATAATCACAACCTTTTAACGACCTCATAACTCTAAAAAATTAATTTAAATTAAAATAAATTACAATCATAACCATTCCACTTAATGACGTCATCACTCTGCACAATTTCTTTTTTTTATAAATTTTTTTTTTCTTTTTTAACCTTCTTATCATGTGCTCCTAAAACATAAGATAGAGAAACTCATATCACAAATATCATGTTTATGCTTAAGAAAAATGTTGAATTTACTCATCTATTTTTTTATTATTTATTTATTTTTGCTTTTACTAGAAAACTAGTAATACTTTGTTTTATGTGACATTTATTTTTACCTATAAGTATTTAATGTTTAAATTTGATCTTTTTTTTGTTTTTAATGCATTTATTTGATATAAGTTGGTTATGTTGTAAATTCGAAACAAGAAAAATACTTCCTCCGTCTCAATGTTATTATACACATTTTCCTTTTAATTTCTCAAATTCACTGTCCACTGCTAAAATTAGATAAAAAGAAGATTGATGTAATTTATCATATTACGTTTACTTGATATTATATTACAAACTTTAAATAACACAATAACAAATTGGCTAAGGATAAAATTGTACCCCACTTGGCTCACTTTTACATTCTCTACCCCTTGCCCCAGTTGTATTTAAAGTACAACACCATTTTTTATCAGTTTTTGTTTCATATTTTCTGTTAGTTTAATATTTTGACCTATTAAACTTTATATTTTATATTCAGTAATTTTATTTTTATAGTTTTATAATGTAACAAAACTATAGAATAAATTTAAAAAAAAAATATATATATAATAAGCCTGTATAAAGGTTATGGCTTTTTTGTATATGATAAGCTGTGGATAAATTGTATGTTGTATTCATAAGTGCTCATTTTAAGTGAACTCGATTATGAGTAAAGGAGTTAATGTAAATTTTAGCTTTGGAAGCCTTTTGATTAACATTGTCATAAGGAGGTAATGTAAATTTTAGCTTTGCTGCTTTGCGGACAAGTTATAGTGTTTGGGATAACTTTGTGTTTGTTTGAGATGCTTTTTTCCTCAAATCGGAATCGAGGTGTTTTGTTGGTCTTGACTTGCTATGTAATATTTCATTATAGCATGTGATGATGCTAGGTGTGTGAAACATTTGATAAGCATAAGTTTTAGGTTCTCTTTCATAATGGCTACAATATTTTGTTTATTGTAGGAAATATTTTTTTTAACCTGGAATAAGTTATAGGTTCTCTTTATATATATCAGTTTTAGGAAATAATTTTTTTTTAACCTGGAATAAGTTATAAGGCCTGCATTGTTGGGTAAAGAGCTGGGAGGCTGCATGTTTTAGGAAATAATTTTTTTTAACATGAAGGTCCTCTCTGTGTTCATCTGTGGTCAGATTGTGTCTCACACTCTCACAGGCATGCATTTTAATGTTGTGGAACCAAGCGATTTGGATGCTTATGAATTAAATAAAATTTTGATGATTTTTGACTTCCACTCATCCTTTCAGGCTACTCTTAGTCCACCCACTAGAGAAATTGCTTCGTAGTTATTTGGGGAAGATGGGAGGGCAGGTTTCTTTAGTGTTGGGGACTCGAGGTCGGATNAAAATCCGTACACAATGAATTTAGACCTAATATAACAATCGGTACATAAAAAGTGAAATTAATTTGTGCATAATGAACGTCTCACAACACTGATGCATAATTATACAATTTTTATAACCACTAAACATGCTCAATTTTTATAAAATTTCACACAATTTTATATAAATTTATGAAATAATTAAATAAATAAATTTATACCTTTCGTAACAACAGATCGGAGTTTTTTATTTTATTTTCTAGAGAGAGAAAGTTGTTATTGTTTTAGAGAGAGAAGGGGTTTGATGGAATGTGGATTTTGAGAGGTGGTATTTATAGTGGTTTGGGGATTCTATAAGTGAAGGTGGAAATTAGGGATTTTATAAGTGCGTGTGGTTATTGTTTATAAGGACTTTTGGTTATGATAAGTGGAGTGGGTTATATTTTGGATTGTAGGAAAACGGTGGTTTTGGTAATTGCTTAATGGGAAAGTTTGCATTTATTGAATAAATGGAAATGTTTTTTGATTATGGAAATATGTGTGTAATTATTATATTCTGTATATGGGTAATTTTTCTTTCTGGATATTGTGTTATTAATTTCTGTATGTGTAATATTATGTTGTCGATTTTTTTATTTTTTTTATTTATGGTATTAGTGTATTACTAACGTTTAGATTATTAAATGTAGATAAAACAAAGTTTTTAATTAATTATTAATTAAAAGAAAAAAAGTTCAGTAAATGATGCACCATAAAGAACTTTTTGTATCAAAAGTTGTTTGATGATGTACTTTTTCTATAGTTTTGTTTTGACTTCAAACATGTCATAAATTATTATTGGGAATTGGCATGCTCATCATCAAATGTGATGTGCACACTACAATTATGCATATGCAGTGTTGTACTATGTGCATCACTAGTATGATTTTGTATTGTGCACATCACTTTTGGTGGTGTGCATATCAGCTCCCTAATTATTACGATTGTTATTTTAGAATTATCACAAAAGTTTTTTTTTTCTTTTATTTTTTAACCAAAAAAAAATAATAATAAAAAAATTTTTTTTTTTTTTTTTTTTTTTTTTTTTTTTTTTTTTTTTTTTTTTTTTTTTTTT
>LBNU01019941.1:129242-159802 GCA_014162995.1 Artemisia annua
TATATACTCGGGACCTATAAATATAATTTCTTAAATCATTTTTTTAACCTTCTTGCCATGTGCTCCTAAAACATAAGATAGAGAAACTCGTATCACTAATATCATGTTTATGTTAAAGAAAAATGTTGAATTTACTCATCTATTTTTATTATTATTTATGTATTTTTTATTTTTACTAGAAAACCAGTCATATGTTGTTTTATGTGACATTTATTTTTACCTATAAGTATTTAATGTTTAAATTTGATCTTTTTTTGCTTTTAATGCATTTATTTGATATAAGTTGGTTATGTTGTAAATTCGAAACAAGAAAAATGCTTCCTCCGTCTCAATATTATTATACATACTTTCCTTTTAATTTATCAAATTCACTATCCACTACTAAAATTAGATAAAAAGAAAATTGATGTAATTTATCATATTACGTTTACTTGATATTATATTACAAACTTTAAATAACAAAATACTTCCTCTATCCCAAAATTATTGTCCAGTTTGAATTTTCAATGTCAAACTGGTTCAGTTTTGACTATAAATATTTTTTATTATTATATAATACTTGATGAAAAATTATACCATTGAAAAGTACACTTAAAACCCAATCCATTTATATATTTTTCATCAAATATTATATAACACCCACAAAAATATTTAATGTCAAAGTTGAAGAAGAAAGACTAAAAAAGTCAATAGTGGACAATAAATTTGAGACGGAGGGAGTAATAAATTAGCTAATGATAAAACTGCATCCCACTTAGCTCACTTTTACATTCTCTACCCCTTACCCCACTTGTATTTACGGTACAACACAATTTTTTATCAGTTTTTGTTTCGTATTTTCTGTTAGTTTAATATTTTGACCTATTAAACTTTATATTTTATGTTCAGTAATTTCAGTTTTATAGTTTTTTAATGTAACAAAATTATAAAAATAAAAAATAATTAAGAAAAAACAAAAAGAAACATGAGGGAGTATTGTTTGTGTTTTTCGTAAATTGTGTATTTTTAGTCATAAAACAATTACTCCGTATTTTAAGAAGAAGGGGTACTTTGAAGATATGTTCACACGCATTTGACTTGACATTCAAAATGCTCATATGTTTCTTATTTTGACAAACAAACATTGGTATTCACTTTTTTCCATCCGTCTCAAATTATATGTCCATTTTTTCTATTTTTGATTGTCCCAAAATACTTGTTCACTTTTCTATTTTAACCCATCAAAACATTTTAGTGTAAGAAGAATATATTTTATTGGTGAATAGAATGGTTAGTGCGAATTTCTTAAACTTTGTGCAAATCAAAAGTTGACTTATAATTTGAGACGGATGGAGTATTTGTTTTAGGTACAGTATAATCTCAAATTGTTAAATTAGAATTGGAATGAGTCATCCCGGATGACATTTTTAATATTATAGTTTTGATTACTTTTTATTGTTATATAAACGTTGTACGAAATACTTAATTACAATTTCGCAACATAACTACTTGTGGTAATAAATTAAATTACACCTAATATGTGGTTAGTTTATTCTTATACATGTATATATAGGAAAATCCTTGATTAATACAACATTGCTTTACTATGAATAATAATGATGCTTTTAGTTGAAAGAAAACATTGTTGTTTTCTAAAAACAAGGAAAATAGAAATTTCGTTCAAATCAAAATTTCCCAACAAACTCTGTACAAAACACAAAAATGCATTTCCCAACTTAACAAGAAAAACTACAAAACACATGTTTATGTTTTATTTGTTTCCATTGTAACCCCTTCTTTTCTTCAAAATAGAAAATAATGTCACATGAACGCGTTTTTTACGTTTTATTAAAAATTTATAGAGCGTTTAGTTGAACAAAAAATTATTTTTTGGTCAGATTCTTTGAGAAGTAAATCTCTCTCTCTCTCTCTCTCTCTCTCTCTCTCTCTCTCTCTCTCGAAGAGTTGAATTTTAAAAACCCGTTTTAGATTGAGTTATATTTTTCTTTTAAAAAGATTACCTCGAATTACGACGGTGAGCGGAGACAAAGATGATAGAATGTAAAGATGTTACCAATGATAATTAGGGTTATAATGAGATACTTGAATGATATATTAAAAAATCACGTATTTTTATTGTTAGAGAAAGAAAAGAAAACAAAACAAAAAAACAAAACAATGAAGAATAATATATTGAGTTTTCATTTTTCTAGTTAAATTTAGAAAGTGGGAATTTCACTTTTTCTGAAAACTTTCTTAAAAAAAAATTAAAAAAAATAAATAAATAAAAATAATAATAAAAAAAATGACTAAATGGGTTTTCTTTTTCCATGTTACTATGAAAATAAAAAATAAAAAATTGAATGTTTTTCACCAACTAAAAACATCCTTATTTTTTTTTTATTATTTATTTTTTATTTTTTTTTTACAAAACTAAAGATAAAAAAATAAAAAATAAAATAAAAATTGTTAGACTAAACGCATTACAAAAGTGATGTGATTTTCACACTTCAAGTTTTAATTGACACACTTATTTTTTGCAGTAGACAATTGTACATTATCACATGGTACTTAAAATATACCAATTAAATTTTATAATGTGCAACGCGGGAAGGGATTCGGTGAGAAAAATTAAAATAAGAATAATAAGAAGAATTTCTAGCTACACATTTTAAATAAGGAGAAAATTTTTAAGGGGAGATCATCTATTTTTATAAATACATCTACTAGTAAAATGTTTGGTTGTTGTTTCTTCTTATCCTTCTCATTTTAATTTATCTTATCATTTGATCCTAACTCCGTGCAACACATCCCATTATAAAGGTTTCCAAATAACGTAGAAGTAGACGAGGCTAAGGCACCAGAAAAGAAAAGAATGTGTCGCAGTTGCCATCTATCACACGTCTCCAACTTAATATAATGCAAGATATTTTCAAAATATCAAATATCACGGTATTCTTCAACATATCGTATTAAGAATTCTAGGAATGGTCCTTTTCGCAACTTTTTAGACTTATTTCAAGACGGCAACTTTTCATGTCAACAACCACTTTCATTTCATCCTAATTTAATTGTCCATTACTAAATATAGATAAAAAAGTTTAATCAAGTTTATCATATTATCCTTGATTGAAATTATTATTACAAACTTTAAAAAACACATTAATTAATCACTTAAGGGTAAACTGTCATTGATAACATCAAATAAGGTCATATTGATAATATCATTTATCATATATATATATATTGCTCGTTTTATTTCTTTTTATATAAGATTTGGTACTTAATTGTTTAAATGTTTCAATCTCAGTTATTATCAAGCAATTTGTGAAAGTTAGCAGTAATGGACGTGTTTTGGAGAAAATCGATCAAGTTCGAGAAAGTCGACTAAACTGACAAAAAAGCGCCGTATCATCCTATACAGATACGCCGTATACCAAGACTTGGACGATTATCAAGACCATTGCCTGACTTTGAATAATACGTTGTATCCAAATATTGGATACGTCGTGTATAAAATTTTGGTCAACGAAAAGAACTGACTTGTTGTAGTCCAGATACGCCTTATCAACTTCAGAAGATACGTCGTATCCAGCACGATGACTTCACCAGATATCCAAGATAAGAAGACCTGATACACCGTATTCATCAACATTATACACCGTATCAGAAAGGCGGCGTACGAATATTCTGGAATATATTAACTTTGAACCCCACACGAAGGTACCCGAATACGCCATATTGGTAAAACCAATACGCCGTATCGACCGTATTCAAAAACCTATAAATAGAAAACCTAAGGTCCGGTTTTCGGAGAGCATATAACCACCAAGGACGAACCATAAGACTAAAGAAGACCAAGAAGGTTCTGCTAGTACTTTAATTCCATAGGAGAACTATTGTAATTGTTATACTACGCTATAATCATTCGGTTAGCGTATTTTTCCTTAATGATTTATACTTTAATCGTTCTGAATATGATATTGTGTATGATTACTGAGATTATGGGCTAATACCTGTAGGTATTAGCCAATTTATAATTATTTAATCTTTTGATTTGTTTATGTGGATTATTTACTTATTCATTGCATGCCGATTATTTTTATCACTTCATACACGTTTGTGCATATGTTAGATCTCTCATTCAACTGATTCTTTATTCATTGATAGTCCTTAGCTCACAATAGCGTAAAGTGAATGATGAACATTATTTTGGGAGAGTCACATATTACTTGGCTTTATGACTAGATCAATAACGTTATGTCCATTAGGCTACTAGGTATAAGGTTAGGGAAAAATTTTGTAATAAAGCAATCGTTGTTCTCATTGATAGTGATATCATATAGCAGATATATTATAATCAATTGTGAGACTTTATGCGGGTTCGGTTATTGTGACAGAATTAACCTATTTAAAACCTAGAGTTGTAGCCTAGTTGGTAAGTAGAGTGTCGATCACTAAGAGTGAAACGTTAACACTTAAATATCTATTAGTATTTTAATCCTAAAGTTAGTTCTAATTAAAATTAATCTAACGCAATGGGGGGGGGGGGTTGTTTCAGCTTGAGAGACTGGCACGATGTTTAGACTAAGTAAAACGGTAAGTAATAGGAAATTAGCTAATAACACACGCAAGCAAAGACGCAGATAACAAGTAAGAGGTCAATTCCGATAGTAAGGAAAACGTATTAGATTGTTCGGTCATATATGATGAGTACTAAATATGCTCTTTCTCTTTGGTGCACCACTTCATGGCGTATCTCATTCCAATGTTTAGACCAACCTAAATGTCTAGATTTCGGCTTTTAAGTTTTCTCAACCGACTAATCCTGTCATAACTAATTAGAAATCCGCATAAAGTCTACCTTAATGATTATAAATGATTAATTAACCACTTGGGTCTTTGTTGGCGTATGTGTCCTCCGGACCGTAGCCGAACGGAACAGACCTACGACTCGGATAAAACCGAACCATATCCGGACGAAACGAGCCGAACCTAAGCAAGGCAAACCAAATACCCAAAACCCCGGCAACCGAAGGCCATGCTCCCTCCGGATAACTCTATCATTCAAAGTATACGATAAGTACAGGGGTCAAAGTACAAACAAATACACAAAGTACGCGATAATGGAACATCAAATGGCGAACATTAAGGGATTAAGTACAAGCTAGGGCAAATGTCTCACATGGGCTGCCTATAAATAGTGAAGAAATTCTCTTACTAAGGTTAACGAATTCTGCTCTCTCTCTTACTTATTTATTCTCATACTTTATCTCTCTAGAGCTCCATACTTACTCTCACGCCGGAGGTTGGTCCTGGGATACATTCCCAGGGCGAGTCTAACGGACGTTTTTGTCTTACAGGTAATCGAAAGGATAGAAGCATACGACGGAACATCTCGAATCCGAAGGACAACATAGTCCGAAGGATTCATTTTGCTTGTTAGGGGTAGTCGCAAGATTTTACCTCAACAAATTGGCGCCATCCGTGGGACTCGTCATTCACTCTACCCTAACTAAGAGATGACAGATCCTACCCCTGTAACACCCGAAGGCAGTGGAAGAAACAATGACAACAACTCTCACAACAGCATAGAACAAATACAAAACCAGATAACCGCCCTCAAGGAACTGATCCGAGAATACAATGCTGGAGGAGGAACACCGATCAAACCCATCCAACTTGACTTCGATGATGGTGAGTCCCAAGATGACGGAGCTAAACAACCCGAAGAAGATCCGATAGACGATTTATCTAAACCTTTCAAAGCCGCGTCAAAAAGCCCCTTCACTCGAAGGATCCTTGAATTCTCCAGCCCTAAAAATGCTCGGTATGTAATGCCAGCACATCTAAAGATATACGATGGGTCCACAGATCCGGATGATCACATCACAAGGTTCGAGGGAGCCGCACAGTCGGGCTCATGGCCTATGCCGATATGGTGCATGATGTTCCAGCAGACCTTGGACGATGCAGCGAGAGGATGGTTCGATTGCTTACCAAGAGGCAGCATTGACGGTTGGGATTCACTATGTGAACAATTCGTACAAAGATTTGCCCTCTGTCGAAAATGCATCAGAGACCCTTTGGAGATCACAAAAATCACAAGGCAAGCCAATGAAACTTTACCTGAATTCAAAGAACGGTGGACCGATGAAGCAAGTCGCATCTCCAGTGTCCCGGAAATCATGCAAATATCCTCTTTCGTAGATGGATGCAAATGTCCCGAATTGGCCAAAAGATTCTCTGAAAAAGTTCCTCGGACTATCACGGAGATGATGATCAGGGTTGATGACTTCGTGCGCTCTGAAAAGGCCTTCCGAATAGCCGAAGTACCCCGGGGAGAAAGAACAGAAAGTTACAAAAAGGAACAACAAAACCCTTACCACAAGAATGACCGCAGCTACCAACGGCCCCCATTCCGAGGGGATCGACGACACAGCAATTACCGTGAGGAATACAAACCACGCCGAAATGATCATTATGCACCCTATGTTCCTGTCCGAAATGATAACGCCAATCGAGCTGACCATCGGAATGACTACCGACATAATAATGCCATACGAAAGGATACCCGACTGATAGATCTGAACGTTCTCACTAAGGCTCCTAAAGAAATCCTGGCAACTGAACATCAACTCAGACTCCCGGCACCCCCACCGCTTAGGGGAAGGCCTTCAAGAGAAAACATGGACAAGTACTGTGACTACCACGGAGAAAAGGGGCACTTGACGAATGACTGTCACAACCTGAAAGAGCAGTTGAAGAAAGCAATGGAGACAGGTAAGCTGGATCACCTGATCAGAGACGTCAGACAAAGAGACAGAGCTCCACCAAGAGGCAACAACCAGACTAACCAGGGACGCATCATTAAAATGATCCGATACAGAGATAACGAGCGGAAACGAAAGGCTACCGAAAGGGAAGAAAAATGGATGAATGCTCTAATCAGTTTTCCCCCAATATTGCCCGGAGACGTTTCCGAGGAACCCTTAATAATCGAAGCAGAAATAGAAGGATATACTGTCCGAAGGGTTTACGTAGATCAAGGAGCCTCAGTCGAAGTAATGTACGAACATTGTTTCCTCAACCTTGACCCTTCCATCCGTGCTCGATTGACAAAAACAAATACACCATTGGTCGGATTCGCCAGAGAGGCCATCAAACCTTTGGGAAAAATTGAGCTAGAGGTCCGTTTCGGGAGCGAAGGGCTATATCGCCGAACAACGATGAAATTCGCAGTCGTCCGATCCCCTTCTCCTTATAACATCATCCTGGGGCGATCAGGCATCAAGGAGCTAAGGGCCATACCTTCGACAATACATGCCATGATGAAATTCCCAACACCCCGAGGAGTAGCGACGCTAGTCACCCGATCGGTCATCATCTCAGAATGCAGAAGGTTAGAAGAAAAATTTTTGTTGGATAAGGAAGCGGAGATTGAAACCCCTCCCGTCACTGCCGTGATAAATGAAAACGAAAAGACAGAGGAAATTATGGTGCATCCGGCTTACCCTGACCAGTTAGTGACTATTGGAAAAAATTTCTCTCCGGAAGGGCAAAAACGACTGATCGATTTACTTAAGAGTAACAAAGATGTATTCGCATAGAATAAAAGCCTTTCGAAGTTTAACCGCTCTTATTTCAGCAAGTAATTCTTCCACGCTTTTGCTGCCATCATCCTTGACGGTTGTGTTGAGATATAATGAAACACTGTAAAACCTCCCACCTTGAATGGACGCCTCATCATCATCATCATTGTAAATGAAAGATTCACGATATTGAGAGCTTTCTCTAGATGCTTGTTCTTCGGCTAGAAGTTCTCCATACGTTTTCTGATGAGAGTTTTCTTTGGTAAGTTTCTTCAACAATTTATCCGTTTCACTCAACACATCTTGAAGTTTTTGGTAAATTTCAGGAGACCATTGATAAGGTTGATTTTGAATCATTTGATCTTGTAGAGGTTGATCTTGGTGAGGATAATCATAATTGTTACAAGGAAACGGGTTCCTCGTTTGACAATCGGTGCTAAAGTGCGGACCTCCACAATACTCACACCCGTAAGTTTGTTGTGACAGATTTGGTGGATGTTGAAATGAATCATGATTGAAATACGGTTCTTGCTCATAAGTGTTTTGAGGAGGGAAGTAAGAATTGTTTTGAGGATAATTGGAAAAGTTTGAATTGAAATTTTGAGAATATGAATTTTCATCTTCGACAACACAAAACAAACAATTTCCATTATTAAGACTTCTACCACACCTCATGCAATTACACCGTTGACAACAATTTGAAGTTGGATCCAAATTAAACACCCCGAGGAGTAGCGACGCTAGTCACTCGGTCGGTCATCATCTCGGAATGCAGAAGGTAGAAGAAAAATTTTTGTTGGATAAGGAAGCGGAGGTTGAAACCCCTCCCGTCACTGCCGTAATAAATGAAAACGAAAAGACAGAGGAAATTATGGTGCATCCGGCTTACCCCGACCAGTTAGTGACTATTGGAAAAAATTTCTCTCCGGAAGGACGAAAACGACTGATCGATTTACTTAAGAGTAACAAAGATGTATTCGCATGGGAGCCGTCGGATATGACGGGCGTGCCCCGATGGATCGCAGAACATAAGCTCAACGTAAATGTCCATGACAAACCCGTGGCACAGAAGAAAAGGTTCTTCTTGGAGGAAAAAAATCAAGCAATAAACAAAGATGTGTAAGAATGGTTATAAGCTGGAATTATCAGACCCGTTCGGTATCCGTCATGGATCTCAAACCTGGTATTAGTAAAGAAACCGGATGATAGTTGGAGAATGTGCATCGATTTCAAAAATCTCAATTCATCCTGCCAAAAGGACTACTACCCCCTACCCGAGATTGACTGGAAGATAGAGTCCGTGATGGGGTTCAAATACAAGTGCTTCCTGGATGCATACAAAGGCTATCATCAGGTCCAAATGGCCAGGGAAGACGAAGAAAAAACGGCCTTCTACACGGAACACGGAACTTACTGTTACGTCAAGATGCCGTTCGGATTAAAAAATGCTAGAGCCACATATCAGAAATTGGTAGACACTGCCTTTCGGTCGCAGATAGTCCGAAACCTGGAAGCATACGTAGACGACATGGACATTAAAAGCCGAACGGAGAAAGAGCTGCTGGCTGATATTGCAGAAACATTCGATAACCTCCGAGAGATCAACATGAAATTGAACCCTAAAAAATGTTCATTCGGAGTGGAAGAAGGAAAATTTCTAGGATATATGGTGACTTCGGAAGGAATCAGAGCAAACCCCAAGAAAACCAGGGCAATAAGGCAGACATGCAATCACCAAAGTCTCTCAAAGAAATGCAAAGTTTAAGTGGCAAACTTGCCGCCCTAAACCGCTTTTTATCCAAATGAGCCGAAAGATCTTTACCTTTCTTCGAAACACTCAAGAATATCACCAAGGAAAACCGGGACGAATACCGATGGACAGAAGAAGCCGAAAGGGCCTTTCAAGAGATGAAGAAAATGATTCTAGAACTCCCTTGCCTAACGACACCAAAGCAAAAGGAAGACCTGTACTTATACCTGGCGGCAACCAAAGAAGCAATAAGTGGAGTAATAATGGTAGAAAGGGACGGACGGCAGAAGCCAGTGCATTACGTGAGTCGGACGCTGCATGAAGCCGAAAAGAGATATATTCCGGTAGAAAACTTGGCCTTAGCACTCTTACACCTGTCTAGAAGGCTACAAAGGTACTTCGAAGCCCATCCCATCAAAGTTATAACAGACCAACCCATCAAGCAAATACTTAACAGAGCAGAAGCCTCCAGACGATTGGCCAAATATACCGTAGAGCTCGGCGCGTACAACATCACTTACCTCCCTCGGAATGCAATCAAGGGACAGGTATTAGCTGATTTCATCAATGAAATACCCATCGGGCCATCCGATCGAGGTTCAAAAGAAAGGAGCATGGAAATATGCGATATCTCTCAAACTGAAGAGTGGATACTGTATACTGACGGAGCATCTAGCAAAAAGGGTTCCGGAGCAGGTTTAGTACTGATCANCGGAATGCAATCAAGGGACAGGTATTAGCTGATTTCATCAATGAAATACCCATCGGGCCATCCGATCGAGGTTCAAAAGAAAGGAGCATGGAAATATGCGATATCTCTCAAACTGAAGAGTGGATACTGTATACTGACGGAGCATCTAGCAAAAAGGGTTCCGGAGCAGGTTTAGTACTGATCAGCCCAAACAAGGAAGAATACACTTACGCCCTCCGGATGAACTTTGACGCTACCAACAATGGAGCAGAGTATGAAGCATTATTAGCAGGGCTAAGAATTGCGAAAGATATGCACAAAAAGGCATTGGATGTACGGGTAGACTCAAACCTAGTGGCAAGCCAGATCAACGGAGATTTCACGGCCTATACGGAAAGTATGACTAAATACCTCGCCAAGGCAAAAGAATACATTACCTGCTTCGAAAGGTTCAAGATCAAAAATATTCCGAGAGCCCAAAACCAAAAAGCCGACATACTAAGCAAGCTAGAATCCGTAGCATTTGATCATCTGACAAAAGAAATTCTGGTAGAGGTATTAGAAAAACCATCTACCGAGGAAGAGGCGATAAACGCGATAGTAGAGGAAGAGGAGGAAAACTGGATGTCACCTATCATCCGTTGCTTGGAAGAAGGAATCTGGCCGGAAGATCAAAACGAAGCCCGTGCCCTTCGAATGAAAATAAGCCATTATACAACTATTGACGGAGTGCTGTTTAAAAAATCATACTTGGGTCCGATGCTAAGATGCGTCGGACCACTCCAAGCTAACTATGTCATCCGAGAGGTCCACGAAGGAGCCTGTGGAATGCACTCCGGACCACGATCCGTGGTGGCTAAACTCATGAGGCAGGGATACTATTGGCCAACTATGCACCGAGACACCAGAGAAGTCATTCAGAAATGTGATTCATGCCAAATACATGCTCCGGTCCCCAAGTTACCTAAAACAGTGCTAACCTCCGTCATGGCACCATGGCCTTTTTACCAATGGGCGATGGACGTGTTGGGACCTCTACCCGAAGCCCCAGGCAAGGTCAAATACGTCATCGTTGCAATAGATTATTTTACAAAATGGATGGAAGCAAAGCCATTGGCCAAGACCACCGGAAAAGAAGTAAAGAAGTTCGTATGGGCATTGTTTNGTCTAGAAGGCTACGAAGGTACTTCGAAGCCCATCCCATCAAAGTTATAACGGACCAACCCATCAAGCAAATACTTAACAGAGCAGAAGCCTCCGGACGATTGGCCAAATATACCGTAGAGCTCGGCGCGTACAACATCACTTACCTCCCTCGGAATGCAATCAAGGGACAGGTATTAGCTGATTTCATCAATGAAATACCCATCGGGCCATCCGATCGAGGTTCAAAAAGAAGGGGCATGGAGATATGCGATATCTCTCAAACTGAAGAGTGGATACTGTATACTGACGGAGCATCTAGCAAAAAGGGTTCCGGAGCATGTTTAGTACTGATCAGCCCAAACAAGGAAGAATACACTTACGCCCTCCGGATGAACTTTGACGCTACCAACAATGGAGCAGAGTATGAAGCATTATTAGCAGGGCTAAGAATTGCGAAAGATATGCACATAAAGGCATTGGATGTACGGGTAGACTCAAACCTAGTGGCAAGCCAGATCAACGGAGATTTCACGGCCTATACGGAAAGTATGACTAAATACCTCGCCAAGGCAAAAGAATACATTACCTGCTTCGAACGGTTCAAGATCAAAAATATTCCGAGAGCCCAAAACCAAAAAGCCGACATACTAAGCAAGCTAGCATCCGTAGCATTTGATCATCTGACAAAAGAAATTCTGGTAGAGGTATTAGAAAAGCCATCTACCGAAGAAGAAGCGATAAACGCGATAGTATAGGAAGAGGAGGAAAACTGGATGTCACCTATCATACGTTGCTTGGAAGAAGGAATCTGGCCGGAAGATCAAAACGAAGCCCGCGCCCTCCGAATGAAAATAAGCCATTATACAACTATCGACGGAGTGTTGTTTAAAAAATCATACTTGGGTCCGATGCTAAGATGCGTCGGACCACTCCAAGCTAACTATGTCATCTAAGAGGTGCACGAAGGAGCCTGTGGAATGCACTCCGGACCGCGATCCGTGGTGGCTAAACTCATGAGGCAGGGATACTATTGGCCAACTATGCACCGAGACACCAGAGAAGTCATTCAGAAATGTGATTCATGCCAAATACATGCTCCGGTCCCAAAGTTACCTAAAACAGTGCTAACCTCCGTCATGGCACCATGGCCTTTTTACCAATGGGCGATGGACGTGTTGGGACCTCTACCCGAAGCCCCAGGCAAGGTCAAATACGTCATCGTTGCAATAGATTATTTTACAAAATGGATGGAAGCAAAGCCATTGGCCAAGACCACCGGAAAAGAAGTAAAGAAGTTTGTATGGGACAACATTGTTTGCAGGTTCGGATTACCAAAGATTATCGTCACAGATAATGGAAGCAATTTCATCGGCGACCCGTTCAAAAGTTGGTGTGAAAGATTGAACATCACCCAAATCAACACGGCCGTGGCACATCCGCAGGCCAATGGGCTAGTAGAAAGGGCCAACAAAAGTTTGATGAAAGGATTCAAGTCACGACTGGGACGAGAAAGAGCCGGATGGATTGACGAACTACCAAATGTACTTTGGGCATTCCGGACTTCGCTGAAAACTAGCAACGGAGAAACACCCTTCAGCTTGACATATGGAAGTGAAGCAGTCATTCCCGCCGAAATAGGTATGCCCACCTTCCGGACTATGATGACTAACGCAAGAGACAACGACGATGAACTCAACTTAAACTTAAACTTGCTAGAAGAACGAAGGGAAATGGCAGCAATAAGGGAAGCCAAGTACAAAAAGAAGGTGGAACAGTACTATAACCGGAGGGTTCGTCCGGTAACATTCAAGGTAGGAGATTTCGTATACCGGAAGAATGAAGCTAGCCGAGTAGAAGACTTGGGAAAATTAGGCCCTAACTGGGAGGGTCCCTGTCGTATCATTGAAGCTTACCAACATGGCACCTACAAGCTCCAGACTATGGATGATGTGGAAGTACCTCGCACCTGGCATGCTATCAACCTGAAGAAATGTTTTATGTGAATCCTAAAAAACTGCTGTAAGGCCAAGGGCCATCGTTTAATAAAATCATTTTCCTACTTGAATCGTGTTATAAAATTACATGTCCGAACACTAGGGCCAAGTGCCCACCGATATAATCTATCCGAACGACCAATGCACCCCAAGTGGGTTCCAAATGATTACCCCAAGAGGGTTTCAAATAAAAACCCCAAGCGGGTTCCGAACGTTTACCCCAAGCGGGTTCCGAACGATTACCCCACGAGGGTTCTGAACAAATACCTCAAGTAGGTTTCAAATAAATACCCCAAGTGGGTTCCAAATGATTACGCCAAGAAGGTTTCATATAAAAACCCCAAGAGGGTTCCGAACGTTTACCCCAAGCGGGTTCCGAATGATTACCCCAAGAGGGTTTCAAGTAAAACCCCAAACAGGCTCTGAATGATTATCCCATGAGGGTTCAGAACGATTACCTCAAGTAGGTTTCAAATAAATACCCCAAGCGGATTCCGAAAGATTAAATTGCCTAAAAATAAGCTAAGTAATATTTAACTCATTTCCTGTCTAACGGGCCAACATCGAAGAAAATAGAAAGACATAAATGTGCGAATATATAATATAAGCAAAGGAAGTAATATCGTTTATATNACCTCGCACCTGGCATGCTATCAACCTGAAGAAATGTTTTATGTGAATCCTAAAAAAACTGCTGTAAGGCCAAGGGCCATCGTTTAATAAAATCATTTTCCTACTTGAATCGTGTTATAAAATTACATGTCCGAACATTAGGGCCAAGTGCCCAACGATATAATTTATCCGAACGACCAATGCACCCCAAGTGGGTTCCAAATGATTACCCCAAGAGGGTTTCAAATAAAAACCCCAAGCGGGTTCCAAACGTTTACCCCAAGCGGGTTCCGAACGATTACCCCACGAGGGTTCTGAACAAATACCTCAAGTAGGTTTCAGATAAAAACCCCAAGTGGGTTCCGAACGTTAACCCCAAGCAGGTTCCGAACGATTACCCCACGAGGGTTCTGAACAAATACCTCAAGTAGGTTTCAAATAAATACCCCAAGAGGGTCCCGAATGATTACCCCAAGAGGGTTTCAAGTAAAAACCCCAAACAGGCTCCGAATGATTATCCCATGAGGGTTCCGAACGATTACCTCAAGTAGGTCTCAAATAAATACCCCAAGCGGATTCCGAAAGATTAAATTGCCTAAAAATAAGCTAAGTAACATTTAACTCATTTCCTGTCTAACGGGCCAACATCGAAGAAAATAGAAAGACATAAATGTGCGAATATATAATAAGCAAAGGAAGTAATATCGTTTATATATTCATTCAGAAAAAGTGATTACATTACATGGCGGCCGAATAGCCCCGGAAATAAAGAAACTACAAGATAGTTTCACAAAAATGGGGATGCACCCCGGAACATATAAAAGACCGAGGCACTACTACCCCTCCGGTCATACTAAATAAAAAGATAGTTAACAATAGCTTCAAGTGGAAACCTGGTATGCCGAAACCCATAGTTGAAATGGCGGCATCCAGTTTCCGGCGGTGCAAAACCCACGAACTTCTCACAACAAGGATGAATAAAAAAGCTTCACATAAAGCCGGCAATACCTTTACCCATAGTCTAAATGGAGGTATACCTACTCTATCAACATCTGAACAATCACTCGGCAGTGGTGGTGGTGTCTGGAGCTGCGGAGGAGGGATTCCCTTGGTCAACTAATCCGCCAGACCCAGATGCTTCGGCGTTCGGCCCTGAATGGGGGTCCAAACCGGAAGCGTCAGGTCCTGACGCCTCGGAGGCCGGCTCCTGAGTGGGAGGAATCGTGGTTGACTGGGAAGGAGCAGGATCAGGGAACATTTGCACAAGCTCCTCAAAGGATCGGTAGCAGGTCTTACGGATCCTCTGGATAAATGGATACTCCTGAGTAAGAGCTTGATCATACAAAGCTTGGTATTTTTGATCTGCTTCCATGTCCAGGTTCTCTACATCCTCCAAAGCTTTGACTGCATCCTCCGGCTCGAGCCCCAAATGAGCCCCATCTATCAACCCAGATTGGTAGTATAAATTGAAAGGTATGGCCAAGGCAGCTTTGAACTCGTGGCTACTCAGAAGGCGACGAACGGCCTCGGGGATGAACTCGTTAACTATACGGTTACGATCAATCTCAACATGCCCCGACGAGATGGCCAAGTCTTGCTTCTCCTTCAGAAGCTCTTGGTAGGCCACTTCCTCCGCCTTCAGATCCGACTGGGCCTTGGCGAGATCCGCCTCTAAAGCACTAATCCTCTCGGCCTGACCCTTCGAAACTCCCCTCCAATCCTCCTTCTCCTTCTCCAAATCCGACACCCTACCACTCAAACCCTCATTCTCTGCCCTCAACCTCCTCAACTCCTCCGAATCATCCGAAGAACACCCGGCATGCACAACCTTCAAATCTTCCAGCTCTTTCTGTACTTCCTGAAGCTTCTTAAGATCTTCGTCCGCCCTACGGGCGCAGCCCTTATGAATGGCAGACAGCTTGGAATGATGCTCCTTCATACTTTCAAACCGGAAGAGAACGTCGGCTAGGGCGACAGAGGTCTTTCCCAAAAACAACCAAGAACCGGTTGATATCTTTGTTGTCATCATGAGCATCCAGAAATCTCTCTTCGCCGGGGGTAGCCAGATGGACCATCATATCCCTGCAGATGTTGGCATTATTCATCCTATCCCCTCTCTTCACCGACCAGTCGGGGACAAAGGCTTCATCGGAGGAGTCAACCTCAATATCAACATTCTCCTCCTCGGCCACCTGCTTGCCTCTACCGGATGACCCCGCTTGGGAACCGCCTGAAAAACCGAAAAAAGCATACAAGGATTAGTAAAACGATAATAAAACAACAAGTAAGATAGGGTTTCGAAACATACCAACGCCAGTGTTTCCGGAAGACAACCCAATGGCCGGAAACGAACGGATAGGGTCGGGATTGGCGACCTCCGTCGAATCCAGGTCGACCACCTCAACGTCCTCCTCCGTTCGGCTCTTCTTCCCCAGACGGGAAGAGACATTGCTCCCCGATCTCTTACTCCCCGCCTGAGAACCTCCAACTGGACCCGAAGGTTTCTTCCCCCTAACCTCACACTCTGCTCCTGTTTCCAAATGGCGCGTCTATCTATCAAGAAAAATTCTTCCTTCCAACGTTTCAAACACGAAGGAAAATCCCCAAAACAAACCTTCCTTTTCGGACCTGACCTCTTCTCAAAGGAAAACCAGTTGCCTTGCTTACTTAACTTGTAAAAGACTCGGAATAAAGAAGTGGTCGGGGGAATATGTAAGCTCCGGCTATAAACCTCAAAAAGAGTTAGGCGATGTAGGCCGAGCGGAACCAATTGGGAAATGTGTACTTTAAAGTACTGGATAACATCGAGAACAAAGGAGGAAAAAGGAACACTAAGACCCCCCTCAAAAAAGTACTCAACATACAAACCTATAGCATCGTCCGCGGCAATTGGTCCATGGTCAGACCCTTAGGGGGAACCCTCGGATGAAGATCCTTATGAATACCGAAGGATTCAATCATAGCCAAAACATCCGACGGTCGGATTTTGGAAATTTTCTTGGCTATATCAAACTTTTTCGGATCTAACCCAACGGAAGCACCACCCTGATCAGCTGATACGGAAGATTCTGACATGACGAAGGGCGTAGGGAAGGAGTATAGCCAAAACTAAGTTATAAAACGTACCTCACAAAGAAAGCAAACAAACACGCTGGAAAATCTGTTCGGATTCCGGAAGGAAGCAGTTGTCAGAAACTAGAGAGAGAAATTACAGTGGTAAAAAATGAGAAGAAAAGGGCTATTTATAGGAGAAAAAGATAAGCACGAAACGACACGTTGTACGAACATCCCATGTGGCGCCATCTGGACCACACGATCAACAGACGTGTCCACGTGTCATGATCCTAAAAAGGCGGTAAAAATGCCGGCGCTCCTTAAACGACCCATTAATTACTTTTAACTCTTATACACGTACATAACTCGACAAAAACACGTCATATCCCCCGGAAAATGACAAAAATGACGACTTTAAAGTATCATACCATCGGTATAACCAATACTATGATACTGGGGGGGACATGTTGGCGTATGTGTCCTCCGGACCATAGCCGAACAGAACAGACCTACGACTCGGATAAAACCGAACCATATCCGGACGAAACGAGCCGAACCTAAGCAAGGCAAACCAAATATCCAAAACCCCGGCATCCGAAGGCCATGCTCCCTCCGGATAACTCTGTCATTCAAAGTATATGATAAGTACAGGGGTCAAAGTACAAACAAGTACACAAAGTACGCGATAATGGAACATCAGATGGCGAACATTAAAGGATTAAGTACAAGCTAGGGCAAATGTCTCACATGGGCTGCCTATAAATAGTGAAGAAATTCTTTTACTAAGGTTAACTAAGTCTGCTCTCTCTCTTACTTATTTATTCTCATACTTTATCTCTCTGGAGCTCCATACTTACTCTCACGCCGGAGGTTGGTCCTGGGATACATTCCCAGGGCGAGTCTAACGGACGTTTTTGTCTTACAGGTAATCGAAAGGACAGAAGCATATGACGGAACATCTCGAATCCGAAGGACAGCATAGTCCGAAGGATTCATTTTGCTTGTTAGGGGTAGTCGCAAGATTTTACCTTAACAGTCTCAAAATTATTTTCAGGAGATAAAAACCACACAGTATAATAAAAATGGGACCATTATAAATTCCACACAGTATAATAAAAATGGGACCATTATTAATTCCAACCACTTAAATAGAATATTTTCCCACTATTTTTTTTTTATTATTAAAAATAGAAAATGGACAATTATTTTGAGATATAAAAAAAATGCACTATATTTTTAAGACGAAGAGATCAATTATTATTGTTTTTTCTTTTAAGCAAATGACATTTTTATCCTTAACTATTTAATTAATGGCTACTTTAAAATTTGTAATAATAATTTCAAGTAAGGATAATATGTCAAGCTCGATCAAACTTTATGGCGAACATTAAGGGATTAAGTACAAGCTAGGGCAAATATCTCACATGGGCTGCCTATAAATAGTGTAGAAATTCTCTTACTAAGGTTAACGAATTCTGCTCTCTCTCTTACTTATTTATTCTCATACTTTATCTCTCTAGAGCTCCATACTTACTCTCACGCCGGAGGTTGGTCCTGGGATACATTCCCAGGGCGAGTCTAACGGACGTTTTTGTCTTACAGGTAATCGAAAGGATAGAAGCATACGACGGAACATCTCGAATCCGAAGGACAGCATAGTCCGAAGGATTCATTTTGCTTGTTAGGGGTAGTCGCAAGATTTTACCTCAACAGTCTTACATTAACATGCAAATATTAATGAAGTAATAAAGTAATCAAAACACATGCATGAATTACTAATGAAACATCATATAATCAATAAACACGGCTAATAACTACATGTTATTAGCCCATAATCTCTGTAATAGCACAAGATAACATGTTTGGAAATATTCAAGTATGAATCAAAAGAGAAAAATACGATTAAAGAGTACTAAAATGAATTAAGCGAATCTTCCTATGAAATTATGCACTAGCAGGACCTTCTTATTGCTCCTGGTCTTGTAGTTGGTGGTTACAGCCGTTCGGTTCTTCTGGTGCCTCTTGTGTGTCTCTAAAATTCGGTTGCAAATGATCTATTTATACTTTCTGGCAACAGGGTTGATACGGCGTATCCAGTATACATGATACGTCGTATCTAGGTAACTTCGCGTGGGGGCCAAGATTATTATATTCTGGAATATCCGTACACCCACATATGATACGACACATCATCATTCTTCATGCAGCGTATGTTGTCTTCAATGTCTTGGATTTTCTGGTGAAGTCTTGAGATTGATACGTCGCATCTTTGAGATGTCATGCAGCGTATCTGGAGCAAAACAAGTCAGATTTTCTTCGTTGACCAAGGTTTTATATACGGCCCATGGGATAGATCCATACGGTGTATGCTTTCAAAGTCAGGAAATGGTCTTCATAATCATCTAAGTCTTGGTATACGACGTACCTGTCTAGAATGATACGTCGTATTATTCTTTAGTTCAGTAGACTTTTCCAACTTGATCCATTTTGCTTCAATTTACGTCCAAAATAGCTAACTTTCACCAATTGCTTGTTTATAACTGAGATTTACAAAAGTAATCGATTAAGTATCAATTCTCATATAAAATAATACAAAAAAAGCAATATACATTGAATAAATGATGCTAATAATATGTTTTTATTTGATGTCATCAACGATCTTAAAACAAAACGGAGGTTGCTTATTGATGAAGCCAAACATCTAAATCAGGAGATTAAGGAGAAGGAAAAACTTGTTGTAATGTTTGTTAGAAAATTTCTGACTTAGGATATTTCTTATATATATACAACTTTGTTGTTATGTTCATTTTATTCGATTTAATAAAAAAATATAGAATAATCTTTGTACTTTTATAGTTCATGTGCTCTAGTAATTCAATCCACATCCGTTGTATCTGTACTATTACTAATTCGACCCACACACGTTGTTGTTGGTAGATTTTAGCAGATTTAAATCAGAAAGCTATATTTTAACTTATTCACAACTCATTTGTATGTAACAAGCAAATAGATTCAGCAGGGTAATCAACACCAATCAACACCGACTGATTTGTCACATGCGTACATCATGTGTATCGAATTCATATTGAGTTCGGAATATAATTGCATTGTATCTCATACGTCTTTTTTGCTAAGCTTAAGTTTAGTTGGGTAGGTTGGTTGCAAAACCCTTTATCTTCTGTAGCTTCTATGTAATTTTTTTTATTCTAGCGATTGCTAGTTTTAATAAGATGCCGCCGTTAAAGAAATATATATATATATATATATATATATATATATATATATATATATATATATATATATATATATATATATTATACTTTTAAATTCTGTCTATTATGTGTATCTTATGACCGTATTGTCCTTACTTGTTAATCGGAGTGTTGATAGATAAAAATGGCAAAATTATCACAAAATACATACGATAGACGGAATTCAAAAATATGAGGTATAGAATATGAAATATATAAAGATGGCTAAAGAAAAAGATTGTCAAATTTGTTACATTTTCATGCAATTTGCCCTTCTAAAGTGTCACATTTTCCAGAGGAAAAACAATAGGAAATTACCAAATTTGCGTTTTTGGTTTGTGTCTTTTTCTCTTGCTTCCTTTCTTTTCTTTCTGAAAACGACAGTGTTAGAAAAAGAAAAGCAAGTGAGGAACATGCTATGACGTGTTGGTTGTACAAATGATTTATAAATTTATGTCTCATACATTTGACAATTATTGTTCCTCTTTGGATATGACATAACTTGTTTAGCACATGGAACCACGAAATTTCTACAGTATTTACAAAGGCTGTTAAATCTTACATAGTGTAACACTGTAACTTAATGTGTGAATGAAAAGAATGAGAAGCATTAAAAAGATGCCAAGAGTTCATATATGATATATCTATTCTTTTGTACTTTAGAAAATTATTGAGTTTGTCATAGTGCATTGATAAGCTATGTTCATTTTTAAAGTTTTAATGTATGTTCATTATTGTGTTGAGGTGGCCAATTACAACAATTGGTACTCGAGCAATTAGAAATCCAACCATGGAGAAACCCAATTCAACATTAAAACGAAAACTTTTATCTGATTGCTAAGCTTTTCTTAACTAAAGGAGTATAGAGTTTGGAGTATGCTTATCGTTGGGGCATCGGGTTGGAGTTTGAACCAAAAAAAAAGGTTGTTCTTTATCTAACAGGAACAGTAGGTTGAGTGTTCAAGTCACGCTATGGACATAGAGGTAGTTTAGATGTGTGCATAATCTTTGCCTTGTAAAATTTAATCCTGACAATGAGATCGTTAGTGACTTAGTGAAGGTTCGACAAGATTTGAATCATAGACTCATAGTTGGTATATTTGTGCAAAGGATTTTTGTGTGCGTTCTTTGGTGTAGTTTTTAGTGTGACATGAAAGACCCTCTATGCACAAACGTTGATGATTCCAGTATTTGATGAAATGGTGTTTTCTTCGGTTTGACAGATGATGATTGAGAATGTACAAACTTCACAAGAGAAAAAAGTTATGTGCAGATGGGAACAAAGCTTCATGTACAATCAGGTTGATACTTTCTACCCGAAAAAAATACAACATGGTGAATGATAAAACCTTATGGCTTTTTTGCCTTGAAATTGCGAGTATGTGTCCATCCAAAATCCTTGTTAATTACTCTGTTGTCTCCAAGATTTGCAGTCATTGTAAGGTGATATATGACCACGTACATGTTTTTAACTTAAGTTTTTTGGATGTTAATGTGTCAAATGAAAGATGATCAGCGATCAACTTTGTTGACAATAAAACATAACTCTTAACAAGCCATTTGTTCATACTCTGTTGATGTTGAACAAGAGGAACTACTAGTTAAAGATGGTCTAAGAAAGAGGTAAGACAGTAACATCATGATTGTTTATGTGGATGTCAAAGTCTTGAGTCATCAGTCAATACATCAACATGGGTGTTTTGTGAAGATTTAACGCAACTAATGATAATGATGATGATTTTTTAATGGCATTGACTAGAACCAACGAAGTATCATATAAACAGCCTGCAGCCTCCATTCTGTATTTTGATCTTTTTCATCAGATCAAGACGATCTCATTTAGACGCGATAAACAACTTAAGTTTGGAACATCAAACTTTTTGGTATTATATTTATCATGACAAAGTTACTACTGACAGCAAATAACTTAAAAGGATTAAACTATGCAACAAGTGATAATCACTCGATTAACTGGTTAAGACCAACTACCACAAGCCAATCAAAGATCTTACATACTCATGGCGACTTGTTGCTGCAGCTCAAAATAATTCTATGACTCAACTTGGTTGAATACAACTTAATACAAGTGTTCAAATATATGATGAATAACAATAACTTTTGATACAGCTATATGTATAGTAGCTATCGCTTGGGATTTACTAATGATCCAGGATCATGGTTAAATCACTTTCTATTGATTTAACGGGTAAAATTTGATGTATTACATCATATACAACCATCTTACAACAAATCGCTTATCTACCATGATACAATAAACCAACTACAGAAGAACAGGTCTGTCCATCGCACCTACTCTAAAATACGAGTGTAAAATATTCTCCGAGGTTTCCTACTTTTTCAAAACGAATATCACTCAAGTGAACGCTGACAACCACCAGGAAGAAGAAACTTAAACTTCTCAGCATTTTCTATCAAGTAAGCCGGAAGGTGAACTGCAGAAGCCGAACGAGGAACTGACCCCATCTTGCCAATCAAGTTCTTAAAAGTATATTCTTCCGGCAACATCCCATAAAGATCATCTCCACCACAAATCTTCCTCTGAATCCTCGAGTAGTCCAAATAATCTTTCTTCTTCACACGATCAGCATGACTGTATGCTGTCATTTTGGTAACAAACTCACTCAAGTGCCTAAAACAAAAGCTGCAGTGCCATCCAGCATCAGATAAAATAAGATCCGTCTGGCGTGAGTGCCTGTATTGAGTCCACCGGCTATACATATGTGCAGTCGCTCTCCAGCTATTGTAATCGACTGGAAACTCAAACGAGTAAACATAATTTCTCATTTCAAGATGCAAAACCGTCGGTAAACCGTCACATGATTTAAGAAGCTTAACCGTGTGTGAACTTGGAATCTCATCAGTATCTGATACAATTAAAAGATCGCCATCAGTGATTCCTGACCGTCGGATCAACTCATTCATTATACTCCTATGGTGTGATTCTACTAAAAAAGGGTCTACTTGAACACCGTGTGGTATTTCAAGAGGGAGAAAACCATAACTAATTTTTTCCTCAGCAAACGCAAAACGTTCCCGATTCAAAGCAAAGGTGAGGGGTTTGGGGATACCGGTAAAGGTCATGTTTGATTCAAGGATGATGAACTTGGTGACATAGGGGTAAAGTTCGCGCCATCTGAGTTCAAGCAAGTCTAGCTCNTAGAGAGAGAAATTACAGTGGTAAAAAATGAGAAGAAAAGGGCTATGTATAGAAGAAAAAGATAAGCACGAAACGACACGTCGTACGAACATCCCATGTGGCGCCATATGGACCACACGATCAACAGACGCGTCCACGTGTCATGATCCTAAAAAGGCGGTAAAAATGCCGGCGCTCCTTAAACGACCCATTAATCACTTTTAACTCTTATACACTTACATAACCCGACAAAAACACGTCATATACCCCGGAAAACGACAAAAATGACGACATTAAAGTATCATACCATCGGTATAACCAATACTATGATACTGAGGGGGGACATGTTGGCGTATGTGTACTCCGGACCATAGCCAAACGGAACAGACCTACGATTCGGATAAAACCGAACCATATCCGGACGAAACGAGTCGAACCTAAACAAGGCAAACAAAATACCCGAAACCCCGGCGACCGAAGGCCATGATCCCTCCGGATAACTCTATCATTCAAAGTATGCAATAAGTACAGGGGTCAAAGTACAAACAAGTACACAAAGTACGCGATAATGGAACATCAAAGGGCGAACATTAAGGGATTAAGTACAAGCTAGGGCAAATGTCTCACATGGGCTGCCTATAAATAGTTAAGAAATTCTCTTACTAAGGTTAACTAATTCTGCTCTCTCTCTCTCTTACTTATTTATTATCATACTTTATCTCTCTAGAGCTCCGTACTTACTCTCACGCCGGAGGTTGGTCCTGGGATACATTCCCAGGGCGAGTATAACGGACGTTTTTGTCTTACAGGTAACTGAAAGGATAGAAGCATACGACAGAACACCTCGAATCCGAAGGACAGCATAGTCCGAAGGATTCATTTTGCTTGTTAGGGGTAGTGTTAAAATGGTACCAAAACAAACTAAACACACGGTTAATCACCCAACCAACC
The DNA here is from genome assembly GCA_014162995.1 of Artemisia annua. Taxonomy (NCBI): domain Eukaryota; kingdom Viridiplantae; phylum Streptophyta; class Magnoliopsida; order Asterales; family Asteraceae; genus Artemisia; species Artemisia annua. The sequence continues at coordinate 153,420 of LBNU01019941.1, forward strand.
ACCCCACGGTGATATTATTCTTTTATTATAACAATAAACACTGTAAGATTGTCCCCAACAGGGATTCAATCTAAGTACATACAAAGAAACAATAGTAGTCCCTTTATAAGGTTCTACCTACAAACTCACACTCTAAACCAAACTATACTATCAAGAACTAATACCAAACCACTAACAAGATCAAGATGATCTTGAGTTATACAAGACTAATTAAACCCAGATCTGTATGAAGTAAACTTTGAGAGAGAATCGTAAACTGTGTGGATGAGGCAAGAGAGTTATGAAACCCTAGCTCGGATAATAAGTTTAAATAGCCACAAGATTTACACTTCAGTCCCTGCATAATACAAACTTACAATAACAGACCAAAGTTAGAGTTAGCAAAATATAACTAAGAAATATTTACCAAAGGAACCTTTAAGACTCATAAGATTGTCAAATAAGGATATTCTTTCAACACCCCTCCTCAAGCTGATGAGGCAAAAAGGTTCTCCATTCCAAGTTTTTTGACCATTACTGCATGTTGTACTGAACCAAGTGCTTTGGTTAGCACATCTGCAGTTTGTTCCTTTGAATCAACTTTTACAGTTTCTATTAACCCAGAAGCCACTTTCTCCCTTATCAGATGCACATCTAAATCAAAATGTTTGGTTTTTTCATGCATCACAGGATTAGCAGCAATCTGCATAGCTGCTTTATTATCACAGCACAACTTAACTGGTAACAAAGAACCAGTTATACCAAGATCATCCAAAACTTTAAGAACCCACATAACTTCACAAGTTGCAGATGCCATTGACCTATATTCAGCCTCAGCTGAAGATTTGGACAATGTATTCTGCTTCTTGCTTTTCCAAGAAACAATATTCCCATTCACAAACACACAATAACCAACACAGGTCTTCTGGTGACTGGACATTTAGCCCAATCAGCATCAGAGTATGCCACAACATCAAATTTCCCATCATTCTTCTTAAAACTTATACCATTACCAGGTGCAAGTTTCAACTATTTCAACACTCTCAAACCAATATTAAAGTGAGACTGCAAAGGAGCATGCATATACTGGCTCAAACAATGAACAACATAAGAAATGTCAGGCCTAGTCATGGTGAGATATATAAGTTTGCCCACAAGTTTTTGATAACTAGTTATATTTTTCAATAACCTATCATCATCACTTTCCTTATGATTCAAAACTATATTCTCAGGCAAAGGTGTCATGACAGGCCTACATGCCAACAATCCATACTCATGCAGCAACTCTAAACAATATTTCCTTTGATTCAAGCACAATCCATTTTTAGTTTTTAAAACCTCAATTCCCAAAAAGAACTTCAGTTCTCCAAGATCTTTTATCTTAAACTTATTATTCAAAAACTTTTTGAAATTTTCAATTTCTTCCAAACTGTTCCAGTTATAACCATATCATCAACATAAACCAAAAGAAACAACACAGTATCACCTTTTTTCCTTATAAAAAGAGAAAAATCATTTTGTGATTGTTTAAAACCTGCTTCAAACAAAGCTTCTGACAGTTTATGATTCCACTGTCTAGGAGCTTGTTTCAAGCCATAAAGAGACTTCTTTAACTTGCAGACTTTGGTACTACCTTCCTTATGATAACCTGGAGGAGGAATCATATAAACATCCTCATCCAAGTCCCCATAAAGAAAAGCATTGTTAACATCTAATTGAAACAAATTCCAATCATTTTGAACAGCAATACTTATGAGACACCTCACAGTACTTATTTTCACAACAGGACTAAAGGTTTCATCATAATCTATTCCTTCTTTTTGATTATAGCCCTTAGCAACAAGTCTAGCTTTGTATCTATCAACTTCACCACTAGCTTTATACTTTATTTTATAAACCCATTTAGATCCAATAGGTGTTCTTCCAAAAGGAAGCTCAACCTCTTCCCAAGTATCATTTTCATATAAAGCATGCATTTCTTGATTCATAGCAGTATTCCAATATTTACTTTTTGAAGCTTCTTGAAAAGATTTAGGTTCATAAGACTTATTCAAGTTAGAAATAAAACAACAATTCTCAAAACTAAGCACAGAATGATTAGCATACTTTCCTAGACCATATTTGACTTTACTATCTAACACAAAGTCATTCAACTTAGCAGGTAATCTTGAAGACCTAGAAGATCTCCTAGATGTACCTTCCTCTGTTTGGTTTTGAAAAGGACTTTGGAACCTAGGCACATCTGTATTGGCAACAATGTTTCCCTCAGAATTCAAATTTTCATCTAAAGGAGTTGCAGTCTCATAAAACTCAGGTTGCTGTGAACTAGCAGGTTGATGTATCTGTTCATGTATTGTGACCTGCTCTAAGTTCACAACCCTACCAGGTTCAGATGGACTACCATCTCTACCAACAGGTGTACCTTCTAAATTAATATTCTCATCATTGGGAATGGGACAAGGAGTTTTGGTTTTTGACTCAGACTCAACACAATCAAAGAAGTTTAAATGTGTAACTTCTGACACAGTTTCAGAAACATTGTTTTGACTTACTCTAAGAGGAAAAATGGTTTCATAAAACTTTACATCCCTTGAATATAAAATAGTTCTGTTTTCTAAACTCAAAAGTTTGTAAGCTTTTTTACCACTGGCATAACCAAGAAGAATACATTTTTCAGATTTTTCAAGAAACTTATCAGAATTCTTAATAAGAGCAGCAAAACATAAACACCCAAAACTCCTTAGATGAGACAAACTAGGTTCCCTACCATAAACAAGAGAAAAAGGAGATTTTCCATTTAGAACAGAGGAAGGCAACCTGTTAATCAGGTAAGTAGCAGTTAAAACACATTCAGACCAAAACACAAGAGGAATCCCCCCCTAAAACATAAGACTTCTAGCTACATTAAGCAGATGTCTGTGTTTCCTTTCAGCTATACCATTCTGTTGTGGTGTATATGCACAACTAGTTTGATGAACAATGCCCATAGCATTCATAAAATCATTCATTCTATTGTTTACAAATTCTGTACCATTATCAGACCTAACAATTTTAATCCTTTTATCAAACTGAGTTAAAACCATGTTATAAAAAGAGAGAAACATGTCAAAAACCTCATCTTTCCTTTTGAGCATATACACCCAAACAGACCTACTAAAATCATCTACAATGGTCAAGAAAAACCTATACCCTTCTCTGCTAACCACTTTATAAGGCCCCCAAACATCTAAGTGAATGAGTTCCCCAAAAACAGAAGTTTTATGTTCACTAATAGGAAAAGGATCCCTAGTTTGTTTTGCCTTATGGCAAACCTCACAGGGACCATTATGATCAACATTATTCAGATTCAAAGATTTTTGTAAGTGTTTCAAAACTTGATTAGCAGGATGACCCAGTCTATTGTGCCAAACTTCTTTGGAAATAAAACAACTAAAAAACTCACTCTTAACAAGACAAGAAGACACATCAGCAGGTTTATCAAACAGGTAGAGACCACCATATTCACTACCAGTCCCCAGCACACTCTGCTGTTTCAAATCCTGAATGTAACACTTAGTTTCATCAAAACCAACTCTCAACTTGCTATCCTTAATCATTTTATTAACAGACATCAAGCTCACACAATAATCAGGAACAACAAGCACATCAAATAAAACCACATTACTATTTAATCTCAAGTTACCAACATGTGTAATTTTAGCTAATGCTCCATTAGGATGACCAACAGTGAGTTTTAAATCAGTTATATCAACTAAGTTAAACATGTTCAACACACTATTAGTTAAATGTTGATTAGCACCTGAATCAATAATCCAACCAAGATGATAACCAACTCCATTAACTTTCAAATTAGCACAGAAGAACTGGTAAAAATGTTGATTAAAAAACACACTTCCATTAAAGAAAGAACATAAACCACTACCTGCCATGTTAGCTTGAGCAGATGGACTAGGTTTCTCATTCAACAAACTCATCAACTTCAAAACCTGTTCATTACTAAAAGACAAATTGCCAACAGCAGTTTTATTTCCATTATTAACCCCAGAAGTTGTCTTGAAATCATTGTTTTTATTGAAATTATTTGCAGGTTTAAGATTAGGATTCTTTTTAAAACCAGGAGGATATCCAATGATTTCAAAACATCTTTCTACTGTATGACCCTTCAACCCACAATGAGAACACAACAGATTATCATAATTCCCTCTATTATTAGACCCAGAGTTATTACCACTAGTGTTCCTTTTCCAATTATTATTTCTGTTATCAAAGGCCTTAGAAACAAAAGCAGAAACCTGAGCCTTTTCAGACTTCACAGAAGTTGTGGGAATCCCTCTGTGAGATTCTTCCCTAGATACAATAACAAAAGCATCCTTGACCTCAGGAAGGACTTCCCGGGTCAAAAGAGAGCTTCTTATGGGTTGATAAATGTCATCAAGACCCATAAGGAATTGCATCAACTTTAACAATCTACCATGACCAATTAATTCTTGTCTAGCCTCACAAGTACAGTCAGGCAACTTAGTAAGAATATCAAACTCTCTCCACAAAGAATTCAGTTTATGATAATACTCAGAAACAGGCAATCCACCTTGTTTAAAACTATTAATCTTTTGAAGCAAATTAAACACCATAGAACCATCAATTCTATCATATGTATCCTTTAAATCTTTCCAAACAACAGATGCATTATCAGAAAACACATGACCAAGATACGCATCTTGGGACAGACTAGTTAATATCCAATTTAACACAACAGCATTACATCTATCCCATTGAGACTCCAACAAAGGACTAGCAACATAATCAGCTTTAGTGCAAGAACCATCAAGAAACCCCATTTTGTTTTTAATCTGTATAGCTAATTTTATAGCACTAGCCCATATCCTATAGTTCTCAACACCAGTCAACTTAACATTAACAATAGAAGCACAATTAGAGTCATTAGGGTGTAGATGCAGAGGGTTACTCTGATCTAAGCTACTTATCATAATAGCCATAATAAAGAAACAAAACAAATAACAAGCAAAGCAAGAAAACAGGAAACCAAACAGAACAAGAGAAAGACTAAAAATAACAGACAAATAATCAAATAACAGCTAAACAAACTAAACCAAGAAACAAAGCCAACACAAAAGTAAACCAAGAACTGAACTAAGAAATAAAACTCACACCCAAGCTTAACTTGAATCAAGCCTAGTGAACTGGGATTGGCCAGAGCAGGTTTTCGTACCACTCAAGGTGGCAGATCAAGAAGTTAACCAACCCGTTGCACCCACTAGACTCTAATTCAGTTATCTTAAAGGAGAGGAATATTACTTACAGTGCTATCAAAGGAAAAGCAGCGGAAGAACCAATCAATTGTTCTAGATTCACTTAGTCTAGAACAACCAATTCAAGAATCAACCCAGAAACCCACAGATAGCCAGAGATCCAAGAAACCCCCAAATCCAAAATTAGGGTTTCAAGAAACCCTATGTGACATTTCTAAAAATTCATGTCTTATATTTTAAATAATAGTTTATTTAATAACTATCCTATTTTAATAAATTAACTTCGTAGGAAGTTATCCGTGTACATCCAATTCTTTCGACCACGACTATAATATGTCAACTCTAAATTTCTTACTAACAATAGAAACACAATTAGAGTCATTAGGGTGTAGATGCAGAGGGTTACTCTGATCTAAGCTACTTATCATAATAGCCATAATAAAGAAACAAAACAAATAACAAGCAAAGCAAGAAAACAGGAAACCAAACAAGAACCAAACAGAACAAGAGAAAGACTAAAAATAACAGACAAATAATCAAATAACAGCTAAACAAATTAAACCAAGAAACAAAGCCAATACAAAAGTAAACCAAGAACTGAACTAAGAAATAAAACTCACACCCAAGCTTAACTTGAACCAAGCCTAGTGAACTGGGATTGGCCAGAGCAGGTTTTCGTACCACTCAAGGTGGCAGATCAAGAAGATAACCAACCCGTTTGCACCCACTAGACTCTAATTCAGTTATCTTAAAGGAGAGTGATGAGACGAAAAATGTTACATTTTTAGGGGTCAGTTTGAGTCCTAATTCGTATGTTTTTGGTTTGGATTTCACCCAAAGTCATTTCTTTTCTCATTTTAGGTACTTTTGAAGGGAAAATCACAAAAGAAGCATTTTCGGGCGTTTTCGGAGTGAAAAAGTGCGGAAAACAACAAAAACTCAAAAGACCTTAAAGATCACAGAAGGTGACGCCGTCACACTCTACAAGGTGACGCCGTCAAGAACAAGTGAAGTCCAGAAGTGGAAAAAAGACTCGTGACGGGCCAGAGAGTTCGTAGTGCAAATTGGTGACGCCGTCAACCAAGACCGTCAGATCTGGAACCAGCAATTATGACCACGTCAAGGAAGGCCGTC
>LBNU01019941.1:160382-173982 GCA_014162995.1 Artemisia annua
TTGTTAAAATGGTACCAAAACAAACTAAACACACGGTTAATCACCCAACCAACCACCCCACGGTGATATTATTCTTTTATTATAACAATAAACACTGTAAGATTGTCCCCAACACGGATTCAATCTAAGTACATACAAAGAAACAATAGTAGTCCCTCTATAAGGTTCTACCTACAAACTCACACTCTAAACCAAACTATACTATCAAGAACTAATACCAAACCACTAACAAGATCAAGATGATCTTGAGTTATACAAGACTAATTAAACCCAGATCTGTATGAAGTAAACTTTGAGAGAGAATCGTAAACTGTGTGGATGAGGCAAGAGAGTTATGAAACCCTAGCTCGGATAATAAGTTTATATAGCCACAAGATTTACACTTCAGTCCCTGCATAATACAAACTTACAATAACAGACCAAAGTTAGAGTTAGCAAAATATAACTAAGAAATATTTACCAAAGGAACCTTTAAGACTCATAAGATTGTCAAATAAAGATATTCTTTCAACAAGAATTTACCCTGTATTATACATGGTAGAATAGCTAATAATTGTAAAATAATATAAATACATAGATACGTACCCCGGAGCGCATGGGTGGTAGAGTTGATTTGATGGAGCTTTTCAAATTAAAAGAGCCATAGCAGTAAAAGTAGTTGGTATTTGGTAAAGCACTAGCTTCCGTAGTGCCATCATTTTGCTAAAGAGTAAAATTACTTGGTATCTTTGACTTGTTCTATATATATACTAGGTAGTGTATATGGCACGGCCCATGGTGTTTATATTTGAGGTATTTAAAAACATATAAATGATGGCTTTTAAGAAGATTTTGAAGCTGATTAAGTTATAAAAAGCTACTATGGCAATTAGTAGAGAACAAAAGTATCACAGTTGATTTTATTAACAATCTGATACCATAAAAAGACTTGTGATCGTGTTGCTCAAGAAAAGTAAAGTTAAGTTTTAAGCATAATTTTATTTGGAGACTTAAACTCATTGACCTCGTCCTTTTATACGAACTGAAGCCAATGATTATGAATCTCTTTTGAATATTTTGTTCAAATTAATTAGCTCACATGTCTAGCTCCACGTATTCTTTTCAAAACTTAAAATGCCGACCTAAATATTAATCACATAAGTATGGATTTTGATACTCATACGGTATTTATATTAAATCAACCTACACGGCTACACATTTGTAGACATTGGGGTGTTTTTTGTGTGCAAGATGTTAGGGGTCACCACCATCAAACCATAACCAAAAACCCACCATCACGCACGACGGTAGGGGTAGGGGTGTAAAGATCGATTGTGTGTCATAAGTTACCACCACCTAATGGTTTGGTGACCATTGTGGTCTAAGATACAAATAAATGCATACACCAAATGCTATTGTGCAAAAGAAGTTTACACCATTAAAAGTTGAATCAAATAAGTATGAGACATCATATCATGTACATCCCATACATGCCCCTATGCCTGAACCTAAGAAGTATAAAATCGTGTTGACTATTGTGTCTGCCCATCATCCAAATCTTTTAGACATATAGGTCTCATCATCATGCAACTCATCTTACTCTACAACTCGCTATAAGATTTTTAGTTGATAAATAATGGTGCAAGCAATTTTATTTTCCCGATGAACAAAAAAAGATACATATACGATTATACAAAATTACAAATGTATAACATCAAATGATAATTTATTCATATAGACGTACCTGCTTCTTACACTTGAGCAACATTGNGAATTTACCCTGTATTATACATGGTAGAATAGCTAATAATTGTAAAATAATATAAATACATAGATACGTACCCCGGAGCGCATGGGTGGTAGAGTTGATTTGATGGAGCTTTTCAAATTAAAAGAGCCATAGCAGTAAAAGTAGTTGGTATTTGGTAAAGCACTAGCTTCCATAGTGCCATCATTTTGCTAAAGAGTAAAATTACTTGGTATCTTTGACTTGTTCTATATATATACTAGGTAGTGTATATGGCCGTGCGGTGTTTATATTTGAGGTATTTAAAAACATATAAATGATTGCTTTTAAGAAGATTTTGAAGCTGATTAAGTTATAAAAAGCTACTATGGCAATTAGTAGAGAACAAAAGTATCACAGTTGATTTTATTAACAATCTGATACCATAAAAAGACTTGTGATCGTGTTGCTCAAGAAAAGTAAAGTTAAGTTTTAAGCATAATTTTATTTGGAGACTTAAACTCATTGACCTCGTCCTTTTATACGAACTGAAGCCAATGATTATGAATCTCTTTTGAATATTTTGTTCTAATTAATTAGCTCACATGTCTAGCTCCACGTATTCTTTTCAAAACTTAAAATGCCGACCTAAATATTAATCACATAAGTATGGATTTTGATACTCATACGGTATTTATATTAAATCAACCTACACGGCTACACATTTGTAGACATTGGGGTGTTTTTTGTGTGCAAGATGTTAGGGGTCACCACCATCAAACCATAACCAAAAACCCACCATCACGCACGACGGTAGGGGTAGGGGTGTAAAGATCGATTGTGTGTCATAAGTTACCACCACCTAATGGTTTGGTGACCATTGTGGTCTAAGATACAAATAAATGCATACACCAAATGCTATTGTGCAAAATAAGTTTACACCATTAAAAGTTGAATCAAATAAGTATGAGACATCATATCATGTACATCCCATACATGCCCCTGTGCCTGAACCTAAGAAGTATAAAATCGTGTTGACTATTGTGTCTGCCCATCATCCAAATCTTTTAGACATATAGGTCTCATCATCATGCAACTCATCTTACTCTACAACTCGCTATAAGATTTTTAGTTGATAAATAATGGTGCAAGCAATTTTATTTTCCCGATGAACAAAAAAAGATACATATACGATTATACAAAATTACAAATGTATAACATCAAATGATAATTTATTCATATAGACGTACCTGCTTCTTACACTTGAGCAACATTGCAAAACCACCTATGCTATGCTCGATACTGGATCTATCTTTCAATAGTAAAGTCAAAATATCTTTGTACAAAGTTTAACTGCTACAATAGTATACACTCAATAATCAAAGGATTGATTGTTTGACTACTACTCCATCTCCACGCTTCGTCATTGTCACTTTTTCCTTCTTAGTCCATTTGAATATTGATGGGGCTAGCCTATTGTATATCATACTATTTCTTATAATGTTAAACATGTAATTGTAACAAAACAAACTATAGCAAGTATTAAACCTCCTTTTTAAGTTATAATGCTATAGTATGATATACAATAGGCTAGCCCCATCATAAAGATCTTGTATGATTATTAGAATTTAAGAATTAAACCTCCTTTTTATTAAAAATGTACCAAAACAAACTACTACTATATAGCAAGTATTAAATATTTAAATAACTTGAATCTAAAAAGAAAAGTAACCTTCTGTGATTTGTGTATTACCTTCAAATAATGTGACGCTTGCATGAACTGTAAAATCAAGAAAGATATGTTATATATATATTTCTTTTGTTCTTCTCAGTTACTGTATATTATATTTCTTACATTTCACAAGACTAGCCTCGTCAGAGATTATTTCCATTACATTCACTAGAACAAGTTTCTCACTTTACATGCTCATATACTGTTTGATGACGGCTCCCATAGTTAACGCAACATTACACGAGTATCATGCAAGTAAACTTACCCATTAGTAAGTACTCTGCAAACTGATAATAAAAAAAGAGTAAAATTTAAACTGACATTATATATCATGTTTTCATTTACTTTGTATTAAACTAGATATTGTAAATAGTTGTCAATTTGCTGATTTATAAAATTTCAACTTAAGCTTGTTTTGTAAAAGACCCTCACCTCCGTATTTATAACCAACTTCATATGGCCAACTTATCTTTACACCCCGATGTGTGATATCAACCAAAATCCATTTTAAAACCATTTCTTACTTTGACTTAAAACCTAAACACACACTATGCGAAGTATATAACAAGAATTCACTATGCGAAGTATACAACTAGAATCCGTTATCATATCTTGTGTCTATTGATGGATTTAATCTTTTTATCGATTATGGTTGTAAGTATCATTTTGATCATCAACTCCTTAAACCTCTTTCCAGGTCTCTCTCTTTTTTCTTTAATTCGCCAATTTTATTCATTATAATAACCATAATAACATTAACAGCACAGTTTGCTACAAAAAAACAATTTAGCATACCGATTGTCCGCTTTAGAATTTGCTAGCTTCAACCGATCCCAACATCATTCAATCTATGATGAGATACTTTGTTTTGTTCTATTAGAGATTCAGAAATAACCATTATTTTATTGTTGATCATAGTTTTGGAACTCTATTCAATTCGACCACATTATCGATGCAACATTTTAGCACAAACCAATCATTCTATTCTACTAGACAATTCAAATTATCTTTCAGGCCTGTGACTACCTAGTATAATCACAATAGAGTAAAAACATTATGTAAGCGGATTCTAACACAAAAAAATAACAATATGCAACGTTTAAGAAATACCGAGGTGGATCACTCGCGCGTTGCCGCGGGATGTTTTGCCAAAGTAGTTAGTGCACTTAACGACCGTTAGTTATAAGGACTAAATTTGCAACGAACCTGTAAGACGAAGGACCAATTGCAGGCGGAATTTTAAAAAAAAAATCAAAGTTAACGGTCGTTACTACTTAACGGCCGTTAAGTACTTAACGACCGTTAGTTACTGTACATTTCACTATTTTGATGTGAGTGTAGCGCACTGTAGCGCTACAGCGACTTAACGGGAGCTGTTGGGCTTTAAAGATTGGTATGTGTATATTTACACATACCTTTTGACTTAATTTACGGACTAAAACGACCAAAAACCCGACCAAAAATGCAAAATTTGTATTGTTTTTGCGTTTGTGATGTGCAGGTATGGATATCATGAATGGAAAAAAATCAAGAGAAAAACGCAACACAAGCACGAGAGATGAAAGAGTGTATATAAGCCGGAGCCGGGGAGGAATTTCTCAAAGTTAAATCACATTCAAGCCCGAGATATCAAATACACCCTTGAAGTTCCAACACTTGTCAAAATAATCCTTGAATGAAGTTTGCAATTTTGGCAAGTTTAGTACCTTAACCTTAAACCTAATCTAAAATTAAATCCTAAGCCTTAATCTTTTATAACAATCTACTCCTAAACCCAATAATCCCACAACCCAATTATCTAACCTAATAAACCCACCAAAATCCCAAAGGCCCAAAATAACTAATACTACCCGAGCCCACCTTACCCGGTCCACAAACCCAACTCAAATAAATATAAAAAATATAACTCCCTCCACCTTTTTCTTACCCGTATACCCCTTTCCCCAATTTTTACCCAGCCATGAACCATAATTACTGTTTACTTCCAATTACCCACTTCCACCTCATAATTACAGTAAAACCTCTATAAATTAATACTCGATAAATTAATAACCTCGATAAAATTAATAATTTATCCGGTCCCAACTTGGGACCGGTACAAATTTGGACCCCAATCGATAAAATAATAAGATAATAATTTTTTTGAAACGCCAGTGTATATATATTAGTCCCAACNAAAAATCAAGAGAAAAACGCAACACAAGCACGAGAGATGAAAGAGTGTATATAAGCCGGAGCCGGGGAGGAATTTCTCAAAGTTAAATCACATTCAAGCCCGAGATGTCAAATACACCCTTGAAGTTCCAACACTTGTCAAAAATAATCCTTGAATGAAGTTTGCAATTTTGGCAAGTTTAGTACCTTAACCTTAAACCTAATCTAAAATTAAATCCTAAGCCTTAATCTTTTATAACAATCTACTCCTAAACCCAATAATCCCACAACCCAATTATCTAACCTAATAAACCCACCAAAATCCCAAAGGCCCAAAATAACTAATACTACCCGAGCCCACCTTACCCGGTCCACAAACCCAACTCAAATAAATATAAAAAATATAACTCCCTCCACCTTTTTCTTACCCGTATACCCCTTTCCCCAATTTTTACCCAGCCATGAACCCTAATTACTGTTTACTTCCAATTACCCACTTCTACCTCATAATTACAGTAAAACCTCTATAAATTAATACTCGATAAATTAATAACCTCGATAAAATTAATAATTTATCCGGTCCCAACTTGGGACCAGTACAAATTTGGACCCCAATCGATAAAATAATAAGATAATAATTTTTTTGAAACGACAGTGTATATATATTAGTCCCAACGAAACTATAAATTAATAGTTACTAAAAAATTCATATATATTTATATATGCGTGTGTGTGACAGATACATTTCAAAATACTAAGATTGTTTAGCAAAAAATGAATTCATTATCACTTGTTATTTTTGGTATAACTTTAAATCTATATTGAGTTTATCTCAAAATCTTCTTATTGCACTAAAGTGTTGGTGTGTTGTCTTCTCGTATTGCAACAAAAAGTGTTAATTTTATTTTCATAAAATGTGAATATGAATTCATAAATTTTTAATTGGAACTTGTTTTTCAAATTTATTTTTCATCTTTAATGAGTATACATTGTATCTATTATATTACACTTGAAAATTTAAATGTCATATGTAAAACCTCTGTTGGAACCCAGCACTCCTTGATCGTTACGGGCTCCAGGCTGTTAAACCTTTAATTATCTAGGAACAATAACATTGAATAACATGCAGCGGAATAATAAATAAGAACATCAATGTTATCAACAAGGTTTTTCATTATCATCTCTAACATACAAACATCTACAACCCCAATTCTACTTGATCAAGGTAGAACGACCTTGAGGCTGACTAACCAACTAACACTAACTAAACCTTAATAAACCCTAGGCGTTTATCTTCTACGCCTAGGTTACACACACACACACCTTTGATGTTTACATCTTGTACGTACTTAATAAAACTAATGACCCTATGTCTCTTTATATACTAGAGACATCTAGGGTTTACAAGAGGAATCATAATACAATTAGGAAACTAAATCTTTTAAGTAAATCTTCTAGAATCTTCCAAATTCTCCATCTTTTGTAGTTTCCCATCTTGTCACTTTAAGCCCTTCATGTTTCATTCTTCTTGTTTTGTATCATCAAATCAATAATAGACCCAACAATCTTCCCCTATTTGATGGTAACAAAACAAACACCTTCTTGTACGAACTTCCCTAGACAAAGTAGAGAAATTGAGATAATTAAATCTCACCTTGAATGAAACAATCTTGTCTTCCCCTTAAACTATGCTATGCCACTCCAAGATTTCTTCCCCTTTTTGTTATCAACAAATAGTGAACGAATTGAAAGCTTCCCCTTGAGTGGTGCATGAACATCAAATGATTAAAACACATGATAAAATACTTCCCCTTAAATCAATGTGTTAATCATCGCTATGATTCTTCAAATCTGTAGGCTCCTTGTAATGATCACTGATGAAGAAAACCAAATATAACAAACTTGATGAAGAAGTAGAACAACCCAAACTTGTGTCTTATATCTTGTACTAACCACGTGACTCCAAACTCATACCAAGAACAAAAAATATGAATAGACCGCAATCTCTTGACAAATCCTCAACTAGATGAGACACTGAGTACTACAATGTAACTCCTTTAAGTGATAGCCAATGTGTGCATAGAGCATCATAAGAAAAATCACACTCTTTGGCTAGATTTATCAAGTCTTTGTCACATCTTTAACGCACAAACAAGTTATCTCCAAGTGTCTCAAACTTTGAGATATGATAAGAACACTCATCTAAGAAGCTCCACTTCACCTTCAAATTAGTGATAAATAATCGTCTTCGTAACCAATTATTCCAGATAAACCAAATATGAGCCTTTTAAAAACCTTTAAGAACATAAACTTCTTCCTGTGTGTGTGAACCAAAATTCCATGTTGTGTGTGTAATCCAAAACCAATCAAATGTACTTCCCCTTACTGCTTTTAAATCATGCATATATAGTGAACCATAAAACTCCTTTACGTGTCTCCATAAAATATCAGTACTTTGCAATGGCACTAGCAGTACTTTGGATAAACTAGCAGTACCTTGAAAAATATTCGAGCAGTACTTTAGTCGAATAGTACTTTGAAGAACATGCAAGCAGTACTTTAAAATTCAAACAGCAGTACTTTGTTAAATCTACGAGGAGTACTTTGAAGGAGAGCAGTACTTTGAATTATACGGACAATACCTTGTCAGCAGTACGTTGAGAGCAGAGCAGTTCTTTGAAAATAATGAAGCAGTACCTTGAAATTCCAAACTGCATCTTCAAACAATCCATATACGGTTCAGCAGCAACCTTAACCAATCACTTTGCAAAAAACGAATCATTATTCTCATTAATAATAAGCCCCATATTCAAGCAATAAGTATCCCACGTGCGCAAGACAATAAAGCTTCTTCAATGTATGATAACATAGAACGAGGTTATCCATTATCATGACAATTTAATATTATAACCATATGCTCACTCTCACTTACAGACATCATGTGATGAAAGACCCACAATCTTTAAGCAAATCGATTAATAATATGCAAACACTTGATCGTCCAAATCTTAGTCCACCAAGTGACCAATTAACATGCTTAATCATAAATTAACTCGTGACCTCCAATCACCCAGCAACAACAGCATACGACAAGACACTAAATACTTGAGATCAATTTAATAATCTTCACAAAACGAATCTTCGCATCGTTGTGATCTTTGTTCCACCAATCTAACCAAACTTGTATAAATTCCACACCGACCAATGAAATCTTTGTACACCACCGACCCATGTGCAAACATTATTCAGAGCGTTGGTCTTTGCCTTATGAATTGATAGTCAAATATATCAAGCCACCAAACAATTAATTACCATGAAGTGATGACCCTTAAAATAATTTACCTTCACTACGTGCGAAAACGACAGCAACTTAATTATTCTTCATGATTGTAAGAGTCACCGTCCATGTGCAAGAAAACAAATAATGATTGTGTAATTTTCTGGTGTCACACAGAAACAAAAATTCAGATCGATACCTTTAAAAATTTTCTTCGACAGCAAATCATCTTCAAAACTGCTTTCTTCCTCAACAATAAAAACACCTTGTAATCCCAGATATCACGAGCCCCAGGCTCTGATACCACATGTTGGAACCCAGCACTCCTTGATCGTTACGGGCTCCAGGCTGTTAAACCTTTAATTATCTAGGAACAATAACATTGAATAACATGCAGCGGAATAATAAATAAGAACATCAATGTTATCAACAAGGTTTTTCATTATCATCTCTAACATACAAACATCTACAACCCCAATTCTACTTGATCAAGGTAGAACGACCTTGAGGCTGACTAACCAACTAACACTAACTAAACCTTAATAAACCCTAGGCGTTTATCTTCTACGCCTAGGTTACACACATACACNCCTCTTTAAATTAATAAATTATTAATTTATCGATATAATAATATCTCGCTAAATTAATAAAATATCCTGGTCCCAACACTATTAATTTATAGAGGTTTTACTGTACCACAATTAAGGGCACGCTGGTCAATTCCCAACACACCCTGACACCTCTGACAAGAAAGAATCACACGTGGAAGCAGGTTATTGGGTCAGACACGTCATTGGGTGAATTCAAGAGCTCTGATTTGTTCGTTTGAGTCACAAGGGATCTTATGGAGTATATTCGGGGTTGATTCTCATTCTAGAGGCTTCTGAGCATTCTCTCTTCAGGCTATATAAGCCCCCTTCATTCCACAATTTGAGGCTGTTAGGAAATTAGGAGTAGCTTAATATGTAGTGTAGTTTTTAGGATTAGTTTATAGTTTTGAAGCTCAATTGTAATATCTTTTCACTCTTGTAATCAGTTTTTAGCAGTTAATAAAGTTCCTTTCATTTTCAATCAATTGCTTTAAATCTGTTTTCAAGTTCACATTACATGTTCTCTTAAGCTCATTTAAGCTTCACCATAGCTTACAGTGAGTGTTGTTCAGTCATATCTGCTTTAACTTTTACTAACGGTTACGGTCAATGGAAGTCAACCAAAACCTTTCATGAGGAAGATAGTGGTACTACTGCTTGATCCTGTTCCTGTTGTGGTGTTAGAGCCTATCTAAAGATAGGCTGTGGTTGAAAGTGTTCCCTATTTCAGTTAGGGACTGAAGTTGTAAGTTCACTTTTATACTTTCAATTGTTTAGTTGCTCCTATTGCTCATTTAGTTATAATCTGATTAGTTTACTAGTTGTTAGCCTAATTCTGTTTAGAGTAGCTGTTTGGATGTTAATGATTGGTTTAATAATCTGGAATAGTTCATCTCATTGTAATGTTTAGTAAACTGCTTGATTATGGTAGATCTGCACTTCTGTGTTTCTGCTTGAATTTGATGAATTTTGTTGTTGAATTTGCTTTTCCTATTGTTGTTTCATCAGCTTTGATCACTGGTTTGCTAGAAATTAGTTGAATTCTCCATTTGGAAGTGTTATCTGCTACTTACAGGAGTGTTTGGCACAATAGGGTTTTAGGAGTCCTAATCACTTTTGGTCATTAATTGAATTTGGATAAGCTGTATTTTCATCAAATTAGAAGATTAGAAGTTGCTTTCTGCAGTTTTCATTAACTTCTTAGGTATTGAGTTAATTTCTTAAGTTTCATGTTTTCAAACTAGTATAGATAGATTCGATTTAATTTCTTATGATATAGTTGTTTTCGCTACTTTTCTTTGTTCTTTGCAATCATAGCTACATGGTACTGGTTCTGGACTTAAAGCTTTTAGATGCAAGTAGGTTTTAGACAATTTCTCATCTGCTCATATCAGCATAACACCATCAGCATAAACAGTTAGCATAAGGGATTTTGAATCAGTTTTTCCAGCTTAATTTCTTGATCAAATTTCCTTTTAAGTGATCTTTCATGATCCCTTCTTGTTCATTTCAATCTAATTGTACTTTTTAGATCTTGGCATAATCATTCTAGTACTTATTTAGCTTCCTAATTTGCCCTTTTGACTACTGTTTTCCCCTGCATATTTGCCTAACTGTCACTCCTTGCAGACCTTTTAGAAGCTCATATAAGCTCTTGTTAAACTGATATTTTATGTTTTAGAAGGTTCTTAGCTCTATCTTTTGTTATCTGTGCTTGGATTGTACTGTTACGCTTATTTGCTAGTTTAGAATTAGGTTTGTAGTAGCCCCTCTGTTCTTATCAGTTCAGCATCCCACCCCTTTCTGTTTTATGAAATTTTCATGCGTAATTGTTTTTTTTTAAATCCTCTTATTCAGTTAAAGATCGCTTATTTTAGTTAGCATAAGTGTTAGCAACTTAGAATTTAGCTTATAGGTCTTTACATAGCTTTAGCTTTTAGACTTCTTAGGATAGATTTTAGTTTGCTTATATTACCTTTTAAGATTTTTAATAGTGAACTGTTACAAGCTTAAGCTCTTTCTGAGTTTATCCAAGATTTTCAAAATTAAAATTTTCACAAAAAGTCCATATAATTAGCTTATGTTAAAGATTGTTCAAAAAGATTTGCAAAATAAAATGATTTTCAAAAAGTTGTGGCCATGGATCGAACCCCTGACCTCCATACAGACAACACCTCAACACCAACTTCCGCT
The DNA here is from genome assembly GCA_014162995.1 of Artemisia annua. Taxonomy (NCBI): domain Eukaryota; kingdom Viridiplantae; phylum Streptophyta; class Magnoliopsida; order Asterales; family Asteraceae; genus Artemisia; species Artemisia annua. Next base: position 172,034 of record LBNU01019941.1, read on the forward strand.
ACCAATAGCACCCTAGGGATTTCTCATAATCCTTCTCTCTTTTTATTCTTTTATACCTCTTGTAATTTCTTGTTTTCTTTTTAAGCCTAAACTGTTGTAGCTTATAGTAGCTTTTAAAAATTAGCTTTTCCAATTTTTACATTTTTCCCACATTTCTGATATAATAAAAGATTTTTAGAAAAATATTTCATAATTTTTGCATTTCATTTTCTATTTTTAAACAATTATTTTCTTTTAAATAGTTTTTAATTCATATAGAATAAATAAAAAGTAAAAAAAAAATAAAAAAAAAATAATTTTCTTAATCTCAAAATTTTCTTTTTACTTTTAGAATGTAGGAAAATTATTTTCACGCCCATTAGTTTAGTAGAATTTAGATTTCGCGTTTTATTTTGCGCACTTACGTAATTTTTTCATTAGTTTACGCGTTTTTAGTGCTCTTTTATATGCTTTTCATTATCAATTCACTTTCCGAAGTTAATTTCTCTCATATTCACTTCTATTCAATTCACGATACGAATCACGAACTTCAATCCTGATTCCATTCAACCTTCGCTTGGAAACGACCCGGGGAAATACTTACCTTAGTATTTCTTCGGTAAAATTCACTATACTAAAACGATCACATCAAAGATTCCTGGTAAATGTTATTTATAGTAATGTTTAAATTTTCAACAATTGGTTTTACACAAATATCAAAAGTGAATGTAATCATTCGTACAAAATGTTAGAGCCGCATAACACTTGTTAAGCAACATGTTTTCATTGAGAAACACTTTGGTTCAAAGCCTTTAAATCATCCAGAGTCTTTAAATGCGTTAAATCATGTAGTTTTATCAAACAGCCCCTAAGTTACATACAATACAACAACCGAATTAAGAAACTCAAAACAAGCATATGTTAAGTAAAGAACTTCTTTAAGATGTGCAGCTTGTTGGGTTTGAAATCCAAGTTGACCAACCATTAGATGCCATTGAAGATCGGTCATCGGCTTGCAATCCAAAGTAAAGGAATAACGTTGAAGTTGTGAAAATAGATCCTCAACAAGAACCTCGGGCTTTTGATCCACTGAGGCATGAACATACGGGTTCCTCCATTTCTAGATAATCCAAACATGAATAAAACACAAGTCATGGAAGGCTTTCGCGATACCACTATTTTCTCCTCCCGAGACAATGGAGTTACGAGTGATTTTGTTGAGATCAAAACCTGAGGAACATGGACGGACCTTCCAAAAAAAATTGTCCTTAATGTATTTTGTTTAGTAAATTACTGCTAAGCTTTTGTTTTAGTAGTTCGGCTCTCCTAAAAATTAATCATTAATGTTTCTGCCCTCTCAACAAAATGGTTCAAGTTCCGTCGATGCTGTGAAAATTTTATGTTCCACCATCTCCCCAAGTTCTTCTTTAATGTATCTGAGAAAGAGCAAGTTATGTAACATATCGATGAGAAACATAGTCATCCTCCATCCTGCATATGTTTTAAAATATTTAAACTACCTAGGTCATGTCAATGTTTGGCAACACCTTTTTTGAAGCGTTTAAGAGCGACAAGCGACAAGCGTTCCAGTCTTAACGCTTGTTTGGCAACACTGCTGCTAGCGTTTAACAACACCTCAAAAGCTTGCAATCTTAATGCTTCTTAAAGAAGCTTTCCAATATACCGCTAGCGTTTTACTTTTAATATTACCAATTTACCCTTAAAAAAATAACATTCATTCATAAGTATAGCCCTTTTCGTAATTTTACATTTTATAATTAAACTACAGCTACGTTACCAAACACGTTTTTTAAACAAGCAACTAATGCTTACTGCTACTGCTTACTGCTACTGCTCACTGCTACTGCTTACTGCTTATTGCTACTGCTTACTGCTATCTGTCGCCAAAACATAGCCCTAGCATACCAAAATACGAGTATGTTTGGCGCGGAGTGGTGTGAAGCTTTTTT
>LBNU01019943.1:0-34029 GCA_014162995.1 Artemisia annua
GGTACCAATTAATAGAATTCGGTCCTATAGGAGTACTCATAAACGTGAGATACTTTTGTTGGTAAAACCATGTTGTGTACAATTTTAATCTCATTTGGCCCAAATGAAAATAAATTAACGTATGATAAGTCTTAGATTAGGCACATATGTTGTGAGTTGATTTTATATTATCCATATGTTTAGATCATATACTTGTAGTTTTCGAAACTTAGGTTTAGTTCACAATACTTAGGAAAATTTTAAATTATATGGAAATTTAGGAGAACGGATTTTCGGGTTTTACAATTCTTCCCCTCTAAAAAGAAAATTTTCATCCTCGAAAATTGAAGTCGCAAAAGTTAGACGGAGACGTAGAAAATCACAGAAGAAATTCACAATTAACCTCTCGCTCGGGGAGGTCCTTCCAACGGAATATTCACAAACATAAATTTTCTCATAACTCGATCCCGACAACAAGGATAGCCCCAGGCTCTCCATAGGACATAAATCGTAACAAATTTGATCTAACGAATGCGAAACAAATGCGTAGCAGATGACAGATGACAGATGATAGTTGAAATCTCACAAAGTGATACATGAAACACATATTCCTACTAGGCAAACACAAAGATAGTACTAAACGATAGATCTTCATCAACTCCTACCGAATTCTGGACGAACAAAGGAATTTGCTAACAATCAGCGAAGCACAAATCGAATCATCACGCGTATCAAGAGCCTCATAAAGAGATGGATAATAAATTCGTACTGACGATCACAATCACAAATCAGAGTATCAAAACGTATCAGAAGGCATGACAGAATAGGTAGAATAATCGTACGGATAAGAAACAATTCAAGATCTAACGTGTCGCGAACAAAACTTCCTCAATTGCCGAAACGTCTAACTCTTCTATACCTCTTCCGGAAACGTGAACCAAAATGCGATTCTCTGTTACGATCATTGTAGGTGAACCATGTAGCTTGAATGATCTTCGGTCAGAAGAAATCTCTGCCCATCTTCCAAGCAAGCCGTCCTAGTCAATGCTCCACTGTAATTCCACTCGTGTTGTCCTTCCTCCTGTGCGTGGAAATCTCCGATGTAGTCACCACCATATTCATACCATCCCGTTTGGCTCCTGCTTCAAGACTCTATACATATTAGTATAACTAAGATGAAAAGAGTTGATAAGACCGTTCACTTCAAACTGCTCCCTTCCATCGTAGAAATTCAACAATGAAAACGAAGATGAGTCTCGTGTTTCTCTTTCGTCTCTGAACACCCTAAAATGTCATACTATGACAATTTGTCCAAGTATTCATGAAAGGCACGATTTATCAATTTCATAGGAATAGTCGTAGTGGTAGCCAATACAATTAGCATTACGACGTTCATAGAGATCACAACGAATACGAAAAGAAATTTCTAAGAATATCCCGTTCTTTTCACAAAATAAGACACGATTCAGCTCCCAACAATAAATACCATCATCATTCTCCTCCACGAATAAAACAAAAACACACAAAGATACACAACGAACGTTCCAAACAAATCGAATAACTCTCAAGACGAGTTTCATCAGAGAAGTATCTTCACAGTAGTGGGGAAATCAACGCACGAGTTTTAGAACAAGGTGGTCATAAACGATTATCAGGTTAAGAATCATGGTGTAGAATATGAATTTCACAGAACGTCAAAGGTGACAAACATAAAATGACAGTCGTCATCATCATAATACTCAGGCAACAAATCAAAATCCAGAATAACATCGAATCGAACATTTCCAACGTATACAGATTAGCATAACAAAATCGTCTCAAAATACCTCTGGAACACATCGGGCAAATCGAATATACACGATGAAAAGTCACAAAACATTCATAGGGGTAGAATAGGTAAGGTCAAAAATCAACAATGAAGGAAGAATTAAAAGCAAGGAGAAGTCATAGGATGTGTCGAACACGTAGGATTCATACATACGCGAATATCCGGACAAACGAAAGGCATTTAAACGAATGTCAAACGAATCAAGAATCGAAGTTCAAAAGAAAGTGATAACTCTAGGAAATAAACCTATGAGGCACACTACGAAGTCTAAAGGCATCCTAGACGCATGTCGCGAATCCTGATAAGTCTTCTAAGTCTCCGAAACGAATGATCTAGTAAGAGCTTAACGAAAAGCAAAGGCATAAATCTGAGTAAAGCAAAAGCAAGAAAACCAATATCTAATCATATATCTACCTAATCCTCACTGGTCATACTAAAGCTCTTAAGGGGAGAAACTTAAGGCAAAACCTTCCAAAGTTATTCGTAAAGCTTCTAAGGTGCAAACCTAAGGGTCCAAAACTTCACAGGCCATAACTTAAGTACTATAAGTCGCAACCTAGGCTCTGATACCATAATTGTAACACCCCAACCCGACACGCGTAGAAGTGCCACATTATGGTGACATATCAAAGCATACAAAGCATACAACGCAAGCGGAAGACTTGTAAACATAAAAGTTACAAAGGGAAAACCAAAACAAAAATACAAAATAAAACTAAGTCTAAATGAAGCCAAATCCAACTAATCCAGATGCAAAGGGTATCTATCGTCAGGGTAGTCCACTAAGAGCTCCTACGCACTCTTTACTCAACCCAGCTTCCAACCTAAAACCTGCCGCAGGAAAAGAAATGCGGCTGAGCTTAAAAAGCCCAGTGAACAGATAAACAAACGGATAATCGAAACGTATATAAGTATAAGAAAAGAAATCATAAGCTCCTGCTGAAATGAAATGTCATCTGTCAAATGCATAAGAGGTCAACGATCAACTGAACAAATATCATAAGTCAACTGAAGAACGTACAAGAAGAACCAAATATTAATACGAATCATATAGTAATCAGAATAAATGAGTTGATAGAACAAAGGTTTGTCTAATGAGATACTCGAATAGACACATGAAACATAGGAAAGCCACGAGCCGACCTACCCGAGACACTCGAATAGATCTCCTACACATAATCATATAATCCTACAAATCAAAGTGCACAAAGAGGGGAGACCTCTAAGTACCAAAATGGAGTAGCTAGCTCCCACGTGGGAAAGTGTAAAGCACACACTCAACCCCACCCTACAATAATCCAACATAATCCGATAAGCCTACAAAGCAAATCATACATATCATAATATCCAAGTGTACACATAATATATCCGACAAATGGGGACGCCGTGGATCAATCACACCTCCACAGAAAGTGTCATGCCATCGGTGCCTCAATGACACGCCCATGGTACCTCCATGAGTAGAATAAAAACTCGGGCATAAGAACAGAACAAATCATATCATATCCAACAGAACATATCAAACTGAACTGAATCATATCATAGCAAACGAATAGCAGACGGATATCAAATCATAGAATCATATCAAAGGAATCATATCAACGAATCATATCACATGGATCAAAGCAAAAGGGATCATAGCAATGGCTCATATCAAAAGGAATCATAGCAAAGTCAAGGATCAAAGAGAGTCATGAGAAGTCCCTACTGAGAAGGGATATAATATCTGTACCTCAAACCGCAAATGCAAAACACATCAGAAAACACAAGGATCAGAAGTTACTCCATCTTCAGCGAATCTACACGGATTAATGATCGGCTTAATAACTTATGTTAAATTAGATTACTCGTTTTAGTCGGCTTTTCATTTTTAGTAAATTTCCATTTATAGCAGCTTTCAAAAAAAATAACAACTTTTCAAAAATAGTAAGTTTCCACTTTAAGTCGTTTAACCATTCTAAGTAACTTTCCCGTTTTAGTAAGATTCCCAACTTAGTAAGATTAGCCAAATGTAGTTAAAGTCATCATTTTATAAGTTTAGGTATTTAAAATGTCAAGTATGGAAGATTAGGGTTCATTGCATCAATATTACAAGATTTCGGGTCTAAAGTGTAAATTACACAATTATATGCTAATTTCTTATAATTGTCATAATATATTTTATTTTACTTCGATTCGAAAAACCGAAACAACATGCATGCATATTCACTTCGTATAACCTTATAACAGATCTTGCCGAAATCGATTCGCGCCCTTTATATCTTTTTATTTGTAACATGTTTAGCCATTAAAATCCATATACGAATCAATAAACAAATCCTTATACGACACCCAAATCAGTTCATGTTAACGCGACAAAAACAACTTCAACGGTGTTTATAAATTGTGATTTCATGTTGTGCCCCATCTTTTATTTCTGTCATTTATATCCAGGTTCTAGTCGTGTAATAAAGATCAAATTGAGTCCGTGTTAATGACCAGATCAAAGACATGTATTACCACATAATTACATAAACCCTAATTTAGGGTTTTACATGTTCTTGATACATTGATTTCTTGTTTCGCTAGAAATCACCAAGGTACGCATATTCTTTTATATTCGGTTAATTAAATTACAAGTATTATGATCTTTACTTCCGCTGCATGCTTTGATGATGTTACTTGATTATATAATTGTTAAGATTATCAAATTCCAACAATGAGAAGAAAAATTAAAATGAGAAGGGTGAGAAGAAAACCATACATTTTAGATACACATAGAAAAGCAAATGCATTTTTCATTAAAATTCTTCTTATTTAAAATATGTGACTAGAAATCCTTTTTATTATTTTCATTTTAGTTTTACTTCTCATCGAATTTCTTTCTAAAAATGATTAAACTTTATATTTTACACCAATAAAATTTAGCAGAAGAACAAACTAATCCTTAATGTTATTAAACTTTATACTTTAACTCTTTTCACGTTGTGTTTATTATTACTTTTATCACTTTATATTATATAAAAGCATAATGTTATTAACAGTAAACTATTCTATATTTATTATGTACGTAACTATGAATATTTACGCTTTATTTTTTAATAATATGAAGTTTAGCCACTCAATATTTTTATGTAGAATGTATTTTGCATTTTTTTAGTAACATAATTTGAGATAAAACTCCGATGCAACGCGCTGTGTGATATCTACTTGTTTGTAATGATCAACATAAGGATATTTCAACAAAACGACTTGGGCTGTGCTTAGCACAACGTTAAAAGATTACATAGTATTCTTTACACAATCTTTTTCACGATAGTCTTACTGACCAACCCACACCCACCCGACGTGTAAGTCAATTATTTTTTACTTTAACAGTCCACATTATTTGATTTAGTTTTCAACTTGATTCTAATGAACAACTACATGTTAGAATTCCTACAACTTACTAAAGAAAAAGTAAAAAAAACTAAGTTGGATGTTATGTTTGCTACATACAGTTATGTTTGCTACATACAACTTAATCTTTACTACTTATAAAAGAAAAATGGTCAAAGGGGAATTGTGGAAAACTGAACTTTCGGTCAATCCCGATTTTGCCCTTGTAAAACTGAAATCGCAAGTATATAGATAAGTTAATAAAGGAAATATTGGTCAACTATGTTGAAACATATTCACATTACTCGAATATAGCTGCTGGAAACATATACGTAGTAGTTGGAAACTATTTACTAATACACTGTTATACCATATAGAAATTTTGCCTTGATTGACAATTAACATCTCTTCCATAAATAATATATGTAGCTAGGAAGCAATCTGTTAATTGCCTTTATAAAAAGGCTATACATAAACAACATACACCCTCCACCACCGGAACTGTTACATCGCCGGAATCGTCACCGCCGTCACCCGTCAACCGTTGGAGCCATACACCATCCGACCTCACGTCCACAGATCCTTACCACCGAAAACACCCTTCCACCAAAACAGATCTATGTATTTTAATTTTGTTTTCAAGGTTATTTTAATTTTGTTTTCAAGTTAATATAACATTTTTGGTACTTTTTTGTGACGGCCGCCTTCCCCGCCGTTTGCCGCCGCCGTCGCCACTGCTATATCGCCTCAAATAGCTGTTGCCTCCACAGTCGACCGTCACAACCACCCAGGTGCAGATCTAAATTTCATCACCCAGGAGCCGCTTTAATGTTTTTCGGTTACGCAACTATTTGGGGTACACGTACATCATCTAAATTTCAAGTTCATAATCATTTTTTTAAGCAAAAGATCATGACAATTTGAACTGAGATTTTTTGCATAATCAACTATTTATTTGTTTCTCATCCTTTCTGTTTGGCCTTCTGAAAAGTTCTTTCCTATCTACATGATTTTAAGGATTTATGTATTTCTATTTAATGTTCTTTATTTTGTAGATTTGTGTGTTTCTAATTATAATGTTTTTATCTGTGGTGAAGCATAAACGAATTAGCTTTTTGAAATATGGAGCAAGAGCTCTCTCACGTCTAAAGCAAGTTCTGACCGGTCACCAAATAGTTGATAATGGTTGGCCTTAATGTTGAATTCAGTTTTAAGAAAGTTTCATAGGCAAAGAATTAGTAGTAGACATTTTGTTATGTTTTTATTAATAATTTGAGGTGTGTTTTGTATTTTGATAATCACAAGGATGATCACTCAGATCCTGTTTAGATCGATTAACAACCCAAGTGAGGCTACTGTATAATATGTACGTGGATATTATTGGTGTTGGATACATGCACCATGGAGTCGTGTTTTTTACATGTTATTTATAGTTTCGGTTTCAAATTATTCCAGACATATTTGGTATGTGTTTTTAACATGTTTCCCTTCTACTCAATCTTAATCTTAATATTGACACTTTGATCGATTTTGGATGGTAGTTTTCGTGTGGTAAATAGAGTATGATTCTCTATGGTCGCGGCTCATTTTTAATGCTTCTTAATTAACATGGTTGTTATACAATGGCTCAAATTTTGGAATACGGGTCACTATAAATTACTGATTATTTCTTCTCTTTCTATTACTTAGGAAAGTGTTTAGGGGTATCATTATTTATGTTGTTAAAGCCTGTACGTGTATATTCTTTTACTATAAGTGAAAAGTTTTAACTAAAAAGTTGAAACTAAAAAAGAAACCGGGTTGACCCGGGACGCTTCAAACCTGACGGGTTGATGTTTAATTTGACCCATTTTTTTCGACCAACCCGTTGGGTTGACCCGGTTTAAATTGACCCGTTTTTTTGACCGGAACGGTTCAACCGGTTGAACCACCCAGGTCGAACCAGGTTTCAAAACATTATGTTTAATCCCCAAATCCTCAAACTTATATTATTTTTCGTTTATAACCCATAAACTTTTTTTATCGCTACAACTATCTGCCGCTATAAATCCCGTTGCTATGCACGGGTACTCGTCTAGTTTAATGTATGTAACAAACAACTAACATGTTTACGTTTCATTTGCGGAAATATTTCTGGCTTCAAATACCCTTTCCGTCGACACCAAGATCCTGTATATTGTGGTTACCCCGGTTTGGAGCTAAACTGTGATGAAGGGAATCCTCCCACTATCAACATCACAAACATTAATTACTGTGTTCTGAGCCTTGATCCAACATCACAGATTCTGAAAATCATGCGAGAAGATATGACTGTGTAACACCCCAACCCGACACGCGTAGAAGTGCCACATTATGATGACATATCAAAGCATACAAAGCATACAACGCAAGCGGAAGACTTGTAAACATAAAAGTTACAAAGGGAAAACCAAAACAAAAACACAAAATAAAACTAAGTCTAAATGAAGCCAAATCCAACTAATCCAGATGCAAAGGGTATCTATCGTCAGGGTAGTCCACTAAGAGCTCCTACGCACTCTTTACTCAACCCAGCTTCCAACCTAAAACCTGCCGCAGAAAAAGAAATGCGGCTGAGCTTAAAAAGCCCAGTGAACAGATAAACAAACGGATAATCGAAACGTATATAAGTATAAGAAAAGAAATCATAAGCTCCTGCTGAAATGAAATGTCATCTGTCAAATGCATAAGAGGTCAACGATCAACTGAACAAATATCATAAGTCAACTGAAGAACGTACAAGAAGAACCAAATATTAATACGAATCATATAGTAACCAGAATAAATGAGTTGATAGAACAAAGGTTTGTCTAACGAGATACTCGAATAGACACATGAAACATAGGAAAGCCACGAGCCGACCTACCCGAGACACTCGAATAGATCTCCTACACATAATCATATAATCCTACAAATCAAAGTGCACAAAGAGAGGAGACCTCTAAGTACCAAAATGGAGTAGCTAGCTCCCACGTGGGAAAGTGTAAAGCACACACTCAACCCCACCCTACAATAATCCAACATAATCCGACAAGCCTAGGATGCATCCATACGCCCCCCCTACAAAGCAAATCATACATATCATAATATCTAAGTGTACACATAATATATCCGACAAATGGGGACGCCGTGGATCAATCAAACCTCCACAGAAAGTGTCATGCCATCGGTGCCTCGATGACACGCCCATGGTACCTCCATGAGTAGAATAAAAACTCGGGCATAAGAACAGAACAAATCATATCATATCCAACAGAACATATCAAACTGAACTGAATCATATCATAGCAAACGAATAGCAGACGGATATCAAATCATAGAATCATATCAAAGAAATCATATCAACGAATCATATCACATGGATCAAAGCAAAAGGGATCATAGCAATGGCTCATATCAAAAGGAATCATAGCAAAGTCAAGGATCAAAGAGAGTCATGAGAAGTCCCTACTGAGAAGGGATATAATATCTGTACCTCAAACCGCAAATGCAAAACACATCAGAAAACACAAGGATCAGAAGTTACTCAATCTTCAGCGAATCTACACGGATTAATGATCGGCTTAATAACTTATGTTAAATTAGATTACTCGTTTTAGTCGGCTTTTCATTTTTAGTAAATTTCCATTTATAGCAGCTTTCAAAAAAAATAACAACTTTTCAAAAATAGTAAGTTTCCACTTTAAGTCGTTTAACCATTCTAAGTAACTTTCCCGTTTTAGTAAGATTCCCAACTTAGTAAGATTAGCCAAATGTAGTTAAAGTCATCATTTTATAAGTTTAGGTATTTAAAATGTCAAGTATGGAAGATTAGGGTTCATTGCGTCAATATTACAAGATTTCAGGTCTAAAGTGTAAATTACACAATTATATGCTAATTTCTTATAATTGTCATAATATATTTTATTTTACTTCGATTCGAAAAACCGAAACAACATGCATGCATATTCACTTCGTATAACCTTATAACAGATCTTGCCGAAATCGATTCGCGCCCTTTATATCTTTTTATTTGTAACATGTTTAGCCATTAAAATCCATATACGAATCAATAAACAAATCCTTATACGACACCCAAATCAGTTCATGTTAACGCGACAAAAACAACTTCAACGGTGTTTATAAATTGTGATTTCATGTTGTGCCCCATCTTTTATTTCTGTCATTTATATCCAGGTTCTAGTCGTGTAATAAAGATCAAATTGAGTCCGTGTTAATGACCAGATCAAAGACATGTATTACCACAGATTCGGATGCTCCAAAACAGAAATGAGTCGAGACATATGTTTCATACTTGTTATATTTCATGATTTTATGTAATGATTTTATGTGTTATATATATGATTCCATGCAATATTTCTTATTTTGATTTCATGTAACAGCATCTCAAGTGCATGCAAGCCACATTATAGCCGATTCTTATGTTCATATAAACATGTTTTACGAGGAGAAAGAATGCATAAACAAAAGATGAATCGAACAAGATGAGGATGACAAACCCTTGAAGCGAGACAAAGCTGTGAGGAACACGAACTAGGAACCCACGATCAAATTAAAACCACAACAACCAGACCCTCTTCGAACAGAAATTACCACGACCTAAACGCCTCCTCGAATCAGAAATAAACCCAAAGAAAAGCCACGGGTCGCGACACAAACACCACCACTTCGCCCCAACAGAAACACGACCAGCAACCCTCTCGAAACAGAATATAAGCCACGAATGACACCCTCCTACAGCCTGGTAATCGTCCCTTCTAGTGACCGTATGTGTGACAGAAATATTGTGCCGCCACTTTTGTAACTAGGGTTTCATGTGTGTTTTATTATCTTGAATGTCGTATACGGTTAGCAAAAGAGAGGAGGGTGGAAATATACTTGGAAAGAGGCGAGTATATTGGGATTGACCAAGACCAAATCAGTATTTTCAATTCTTCCAAATATACTTAGACTTGTTTTAGACGTCACATGTTGTGTACCAATTAATAGAATTCGGTCCTATAGGAGTACTCATAAACGTGAGATACTTTTGTTGGTAAAACCATGTTGTGTACAATTTTAATCTCATTTGGCCCAAATGAAAATAAATTAATGTGTGATAAGTCTTAGATTAGGCACATATGTTGTGAGCAATGGCGGAGCCACATGGGGTGCAGGGTGGGCCATGGCCCACCTATAAAGCCACAAAATTTTTGTATAAGTTGTATAGATATGCCTATTTTAACTATTCAAGCTACAAAAAATATTCCAAGTCCCATAGCAAATCTTTTCCAATCTTTAGTTTACACTTTTTTTTACATTGATGGTGCCTACAAAATATCTAAGAAGTCACTACTACCGTAAAAATTATTCTATTTTGATTTTTTTTATACTCGTTAGTATGTCGAAAATTATTTGGCCCACCCAAAAGCAAAATCCTGGCTACGCCCCTGGTTGTGAGTTGATTTTATATTATCCATATGTTTGGATCATATACTTGTAGTTTTCGAAACTTAGGTTTAGTTCACAATACTTAGGAAAATTTTAAATTATATGGAAATTTTGGAGAACGGATTTTCGGGTTTTACAGACTGATTCAATCTGTCCACAAGTTCCAGTCAACACTACCATCGACAACAATCTTTTAAGTCACACCTCATGACCTCAACCTATATGAACATCAGTTACCTCTTTGAATGCCCGGTTTCCTTTGATAGTGCAGGCTATATTGGCTCAATCTTCTGCAATAATAATGGTGTTGATCATGTTTTTTTTATCATATGGTGTACGAGGTCCTGGGAGTTGTAAGACTAGCATTATACTCCCGGTCCCAGATGGGTTCATGACGTCAAGTGATTTGGGCCCTTTTGTCCACCAAGGGTTTGAGATCAAGTGGAATGTGGGAGTCCGGCCTTGCACTGACTGTATGCAGTCTGGTGGCCAGTGCATGTACAATAACGTTACAAGTCTAACCACCTTTGCCTGCCTTGAACCACCTTTCTTGGCGGATAGTTGCTTATCAGATAACAAGACTCGAGTCAGTTCATCACCATCAGCAGGTATGCAATTATGCATNTTTTTTTTTTTTTTTTACGCATGATAGAGCAAAATAGGCTATGTCCAAAACAAGTTTCTGTATTCTCCGAAATGTTATTTGGGGAAAGTGAAGCATTTATTTCCTTGAACCTAAACCTACTCGATATAGAAAATAGTTAAGTCGACGTACTCTAACCGGTTTATAGATGAGCGTATCCGAATTTCAAATTTTAGCCGCATAGAGGTAATTTAAACCAACTCTTGATATACTTGATATGATGTTTGTGTGACATCAAGCACTACTCTCACACTTGGATTTCTAATAACTCTAAGAAATGTTTTCTTAATTGGATTTAGTGGTTTAACACTTTATCGATCTTCCTCTTTATAAATTATAATTATGTTTTCCTAGCTAGCTCATTGCTAAATTTTTGTTGTCGAAAAAACTGTCGAGGTTTGTGTGAGAAACAAGAAAAGTGATTTTATAACTTTTCTCAAATGTGAACCTAATTTTTATCAATCATTTTCTGATTGATTAACGTGACCTATCATGTTGAAACAATCGTTAAAATATCCAAACCTAAAGTTAATATGTGTTTACTCTTAGCATAATGATATTTAATAAAAACCACAAGATTAAACTTATTATGCTTTATATATTATCCGATCACTTCAAGTATCACGTGATAGTTATCTTGCAACATCGTTATCCCAAGCCTCTACCAGTCTACCACTATGCTACACTTTTATGTAATATATAGTTAGCTTTCTTTTTAACCAATATCCTGCGATCGAAATGGTCTAAGGCTAAAAGTAGCATCAACTATAGGTTAAAGATTAAACATTAATGAAAATTTGTATTCTATAAACTGTGACAATTATCTAGTTACAACATTGTTGTTCCAAATTTCCACCATGAGGTTGTGATAATTGTACTTTACAGTTTACACCTAAAGATGATTTTTACCTACGTTAATTTTAAGGTCTTATTTTTCTGTTCATCTTTTCATGATGTTTATGAGTATTGATTTTGTTAATCTCACTTCACTTTAGTTTGAAAATAGAACACAAGGAAAAAGTACTTGCTAAAAGAACCATAAAATAAGCACGTAACTAAGAATAGGACTATTATTTCGGATTTATACCGTTAATTTCAAATATTCAATTTCAACTTTTTAACCTGTAAAACCAGAAAATCCGTTTCTCCTAAATTTTCATATAATTTAAACTAGTTATAATGCCCGCGCACGCGCGGGTTTTTTTTTAAAATTTTTTGAATCATATATTTTTATTTATTAAAAAACAAATAATTTAATCTTTGTTTTGTTTGATTTATGATGTTTAATTATAGTTTTTTATTATTAAAGATAATTATTTAAAAATTTTAATCCTATTGTTAATTGTATCTTATCTATATTTTTTGTATTTATCTTCTACTTGTGTTATGGATAAATATAAAATATTATCTAATAAGAAAATAATCTTTTTTTCTAAATAATATTATTACTAAAAAAGGTATGATTTAGTTTTTTTTAAATGAAAAAGTCCCCACTTGGAGTTTTGTTTTATTATATAAAAGATTTTTCATAAGCTTTGTGAGCATAACATAAGAATATGAATATTTCCTAAAATTTTGAGCATTTGACTAAGTGTATACCATATTTTATAAATTAAACTAAATGTATGAGAATGAATAAATCTAAGTTACATAGATGTATTTGACACACGTATACTTGAATTATATCACACAATTAACTAGTCCATATGGGTCCGAATTGATTTTTAATCTTGTACACAACATCACTTTGAATATAAGAACAAATCAAATTCTCATGATTCTTGCCCTACTTAAAAACCATTAATGCTACATTTTTTTAGAAGATATACTCATGCAGGGATTTGACTTTATCAACAAACACGTCTTGGCCATCCGAAAATTTGGTTCTCCTTATTTCTCCAAATTCCGTTTAAGTAGCAAAAAATACGATCTTATTAATAATCACACGCCACATCCTATTTTTGTTCACACGTCTTTCCTTTTAATGAGGATCTGATCACTACCTCTTTGTTATCTATTTACCCACACGTTTTGAAGAAGCTCATTCAATTCCTATCACATTCACATATAAAGCGTAACCTAGTTCTGAAAGAAAACAAAAGAGAAACAAATCCTAAACATCCTATATCGCGTACACAGTAAACCTTCCGAATGAAAATCCTAAACAAGTTCCATTTTCTTTGCAAAGACACAAAGGGGTCGAAGGCTTGGCTCATGTTCTGTTTTTTTTTTTTTTTTTTTTTTTTTTTTTTTTTTTTTTTTTTTTTTTTTTTTTTTTTTTTTTTTTTTTTTTTTTTTTTTTTTTTTTTTTTTGTGGTTAAACTTCGGTTTTTGGTTTAGATTTGCTGTTGAATTATGGTTCGCGAATTGGCAGAATTGGGTGACATAAAACTGTCGAGTTCGGGTTAGGATTGCATCGGGATTAGGGTTGTAGCTTCATAGCATGTTGGGGTGCGTGTGCTGAGTTGCGTTTTTGTTCTTGTCAATCAGCCTTGAGGTTCGATGATGCCTAGTCGTACCTGGTGTTAGTGTTCTTGTTTCGTCCCTCAAATACGATTCAAGGTATTATCTACCTAACTACCTTCGTCCTTGTTCCTTCTCGTCTTGAACTCATGTTAACATATATGTAACGTGTAAAACTGAAATAAATCTAGATCGTTTAGTAAGGTTTCGCATGGTGGTATATTGGGTCACATGAAATGAATATGAACCGAATGAAATGATAATATATATGTATGACGAATTGAGTATACAGGTTGGGGCCATTTATGTTCATTCAATCTTTATACTATACTACATATTATAACTTGAGTCCTACGTGTAAACAAAGAAAAAGAATGCATGCATGTTTGTTTTTAATTCGTATATAAAAGGAAGAAAAGGGTGTCACAACTTGTCTATGTTCGAAATAAATAATAAGAGCAAATTGGTTGGCTTTGTGACTTCATGTGGTGTCTCGTAATTTAGTTTTGCATGTGCATGGAATACTAGAATGTTAAGTCTAGTATTACATGTGAGTGTGTCCTATATTTAAATATAGGTCGTGTGTATATGAGTGAAGTGAAAAGATGTCGGGTTGTAAACGAGTCTTACATGATTTAGTAAAATCTTGGGTCGTTGAGACATTAATATTAATATCATGGGTACATTAGTAAATTATATAAAATATTAACGACAGGGTCTAAAATTATCATCTTAATATTAATTTATAAAATAAACTTTGAAATAATTTTATTTGACATTTTTAACATTTAATTTTTGATAATTTATATTTTGACCCTAAATTTAGCAATATTGTCATAGTTAACCCTAATGTATTAATAATGTTTATTTTGAGTACTTTAACTTAATTAAATGTTAATTGTAATTATTTATGACTAAAGTTACTAATTCGAGAAACTCACTAAAGTTGGGAACTTACTTATTTAAAAAGGAAAGTTACTATATTTGACAAGTTACTAAAAAGGAAAGTTTCTAAAAATAGAAAGAACCCAAAAAGGAGTAATCTGATTTAAAATGAGCTTATTAATAATTAGCCGATCATTAATTCGTGTAGATCCGCTGAAGAAGGAGTGACTTCCTATTCCTATGGTTATGTTATGGTTTTGTTGGCGGGTTAAGGTACAGATATTCTTACCTTTTCTCAGTAAGGGTTCTGATCTCATGACTTTTGATCCTTTGACTTTGATTCGTTTGCTATGATACGATTCGTTTATATGATTCGTTTGATATTATCCTTTGATGGGATTCTGTTTGCTATCCATTATGTTATGATGATCTGATTACTATCTCACTGATATGAGATTGATATATTCTGATTGGTATGCTATGATTGCTTCGTTTATGGATAGCTCTGTTATGATATGTATATTCTTATGCACGAGTTTTATTCTACTCATGGAGGTACCATAGGCGTGTCATCGAGGCACCGGTGGCATGACACTATCTGGGGCGGTGTGATTAGTCCCCGGCGTTCCCTTCTGTTATGATATGATTATATGATTATGTGCACTTATGGCCATTCTGTTATATATATGCATAGTCTTGCACTTGTATATGTATTCTGTTTCAGGGAGCGTATGGATGCATCCTAGGATTTGTATAATATGATATGATATGTTATGGCTTAGTGACTGGCTGTACGTGCCTTGTACCCCTTTCACTTCTAGTACAATGGAGTCTGCAGCTCCTTGTACAACTTATGAATTGACGGATATGTGATTATGTGATTAGACCTATTCGAGTGTCTCTGGTAGGTCGGCTCGTGGCTTTCCTTTATTTCTTTTGTCCGTTCGAGTGTCTCTGGTGGACAAGCCTTTGTTCATACGTGCTCTTTATTCTCTTATGATTATGCTTACGTTGATATCTCTCTAATCCTTCATTTGTTTGACTTATGATATTGTTCGACTGTTCGTTGATCTTTTATGCATTTGACATATGACATCCCTTTTCAACAGGAGCTTTTGATTCATTTTCTTATATTTTTTTATGTTTCATTTATTCGTTGTATATATATCTGTTCACTGAGCTTTCGTAGCTCAGCCGCATTTCCTTTCCTGCGCCAGGTTTTAGGTTTGAAGCTGGGTTTGGATGAAGAGTGCATAGGAGCATTAGTGGACTACCCTGAGGATTAGAAGCCCATTACTTCTGGATTAGACTTGGACTTGGATTCGATTAGATTTTTGTTTAGCTTTGTATTCTCATTTTTGTATAGAGTTAGTATTTCTTTTGTATCCTTTAGGATTTCCTTTGTAACTTTATGTTTATAAGTCTTCTGCTTGCGTTTGTATGTTCTGATATGCCACCATAATGTGATACTTCTACCCTTGTCGGTTTAGGGTGTTACATAACCACTTAAAAACAACACCTTCACTTCTGTACAACAAACTCTCCGACAATGCCTCCTCCCTTGTTCTCGGCCGCAACCGCCTTTCTTCTCGTCCTCGTTCTCCTCCACTCTGTCGACCTCATGGGGGCCCTGACCGAGCCTAACTTCACCACCTTCCCGGGCTGCGATGCCACTTTCTCCTGTGGCAACATCCATAACCTCACTTACCCTTTCACAATTTTACTGGTGGCAACCGATCGACCCGATTACTGTAGCCCACCTCAGTTTCACCTCACATGTGTAAAAGACGAGTATGCCACGTCAAACATTGACTCAATCACATACCGTGTTCTTGAGTTAAATTTAACCAATAAAAGTTTAGTACTAGCCAGGCCGGGCGGACTTATGGGACAGTCCTTGTCCCACAACGTTTGTAAACACGACTATTGGTTCTAAGTTTTTTGATGTGGATGGTGGTGAGAATGTCGACTTAATTAAATATATTCTTTGGATACAGCTCGACCCCATTGTCCCCTATGTCAGATGAACCTCCGTGAATAGGTTTTATTGTGACGTAGATGGTGTTGGAGTGACCGATTCATATTTTCTGATTGGTGAGGTTCCTATTGATTCGATATTGAGGTTTGTGAAAACGTAGAGGGGGGTGAATACGTTACCGTTTAAAATCTTTATTACTTGTTGTATCAAATATCCATTTTTAGCTTGCTCTAATATGAAAGATGTTACTTGTAGTTTATGACTAACATAACTTAAAACATGTTATCACACAAGTACAATTAACACATCACATCACAAACAATCACATAATGCAAATATCAAAGTAAAGCAATAAGTAAAAGGAAAGTGCAAACCGATCACGACACGAGTATTTATCGTGGTTCGGCTACAAGGACTCTTTTCCTTGCCCTACGTCCACGCCCCGAGTACCCAACACGCCAATCGAGAGTTACTAATCTAAAGATCAACAACCTCCCTTCTACGGCGGAGAAAACATTACACGTCGCTTACAGAACATTACCCGACACTAAGCTAAGATGTCGAGTTCTTTACAAGGGCGAAACCACTCACCATCGCGCTTATGCAATATTGAATCCCAGACAACTGAAGCGAGATGTGAGTTCTTATAACCAACGGTACAAACGCACTCGCCCGTATGTTTGTGGCCCACAACATAAAAAACTTAAACACCCCAAACCCGTCAAGGGTAGAAAGTGCTACTTTATGGGTGACATATCAAAGCATATACCAACGACATACAACATATTGTAGTTACATACTTTGAATTTCAAAGTACAAATGGTTCATGATTAAGGAAATACATCTCCAAAAATACAAAAATGATAATCTAAAGTCAATCAAAACACTTGGAATATAATAGCAGAATCTTCTCCTACAACTCCCCTAATTTGCCACCTTCCCCATAACCCGCAGCTTCCTTCTAAACCTGCCGGGCGGAGAAAAAGAAAAAAACCGGGCTGAGCTTAAAAAGCCCAAGTGAAGCAATAAATACAACAAGTGTAATATGAAACAGTAGGAAAAGAGACCGATATGTTGCAATTGGATGAGTATCCAGTCAATGGTCCATAGCATAAGGAAAAAATAACAATAAAGCGTGAAATACATATCAATTAGAGAAAAGATTGCAGTTGTAAGTTAACCGTTAAAGTTTAAAATCTAAGTTAAGGTTCGGACAAAAAGTATTCAGTATGTTCAACCACCGTGCCCAGAGAACATAAGTCAGATAAGTAAGCCAGCATAATCGCCTCCATAACTGCAATCCAGAGGGGAAGGCTGCAGAAAATATCAGACCCATAAACAGAGGGGTGACCCTCAAAATGGGTGTGAAGGATGTGTATATCGCACACACAGTCACATTCACCAGATATGACAGATAATATACAGATAAACAGATACAGATAAGCACCTACGGAATGCATCCATTGCCCCCTTACCCATTCACATGCAACGATAATTCAAAGGGACCGGTGTGAAAAATCACTTCCACCCAAGCAACATCGCAGTCCATGTCCCTGGTGCCATCAATGACACGGACATGGAACCCCAATGCTAGTGATAGCCCTGGGTTTCAAACTGAATGGTCAATGTCTAATATTAACAGTTCGGATTATAATCCGGAGAATTAATTATCCAGGAATTAAACAGATGTCCAGATTTTACGATCGTCATTCAGGAATTATACAGATGTCCAGATTTAAATCAGTATTTAGTAGTTTCAGTAAATGGGCAAAGACTCATTTTTAGAAAAGGTTCATAAAAATCCGAGATAGCTGCACTCCTTTAAAAAGGGTTTATAATCAGAGTGTTCATTTTGATAAAGTTTATCAAGTCAGAAGTTTATCCTGTTTAAAAAGGTTTCATAAAGCCAGAGGTTCATAAATCAGAAAAGTTCAATATCAATAAGGGTTTATATATCAGAGTCCATGGTTCATAAAATAGCACATGTCTAACAAGGTTCCAGATGGCAATTTCAATAATAAGGATTCAGAAATAACCAAGGATAACACAACACAAGTTCAGAAGCAAGTAAGGGAACATAAGCAATGGCATAGGAATCCTATAGCAATAAATGAAACAGAAAAGTACCCAATGGCTTCATACAAATGGTATGGGTTCAAGAGTTTACAAGTATGAAAGTTAAAATAAGAAAACAGATTAAGAAGTCTTCTTCCAATTTCATTTAAAAATCATATATTCATAAAGTATCTTTATCTCCCGCCCCATTTTCCGCTGCTACTTTGACTTAAGAGTCCTTGTACTCTAAATGGTTTGTAATTCGAATGATAAGTTTTGCAACATTTATAAACGTCCCGTGTTGTGGTCGTTATCTATAAATGTGCCTGGTTTCTATTTGCGTAATACCCTCAGCATGATAGCTGCCGTATTTGAGTTGGGGGTGTTACACCCTCGTCTGCAGGGGCGGTGCCAGGATTTGAAGTTAGGGGGTGCCGATTTTTTCTGATAAAGTAGCGATAGATTTTACATGCAAATAAATTACAATGTCATGTAGTTCGTAGTTTCAATATAAGTTCTATAGCCCATAGGTCGTAACGTAGCTGACATTGTGATTATGGGGTTATAAGAACATCGAGTCTTTGTTCATAAAAATTGATTAAGATCTTTTTCCTTATGGTAATGTTCTAACTTTGAATCTATATAAGGGTAAAAACTCTTGTGTACTAGTAACAAATACTCAAGGACGGACTTAATATTTTTGAGAGGGTGTTGCACAATTATTTTTTTTATAACCGTGAGTACTAAAGTTGCCAAATAAAGAATTTATTAGGTAAAATTGGGTGTTGCATGAGCATAGAAAAGACATGCTTTATAAAAAATTTACATTTCGTAACTTAAAATTGTGTGGCACGGCTCTCATGTTAGTCCGTCACTGCGAAACTATTACATAAATTTATATATGTGGCAAAAATAAATAATGCCACTTATCATTCAATTCATACCAAAACATTTGGTCTTTCAGATTACCAGTGAAATTACATTTTCATAGCTTAATTAATACTAGCAGGGTACTTGTGCGATGTGGTGGCAGGTACCCTGTGACTATATTTTGCGGCGAGCAAATGTAGTTCGGTTACATGTTTTTCTAACAATAATGAATTAATCTGGATCTCATCAATAACACATAACCCCAAAAATTATTCACTTTATCATTACGAACCTAAAAAATAACCATTAGCCAAGATTTATTAGATCCAGTCCTAAAACAATATTCATACGATATAACATTTAAGCCCATTATCTAATCTATTCTGTTTGATATTTCATTTTGGCCCAAATATCAGATAATCCGGTCCAATCACAACTTATATCCGAATACACAGTTTCATTATTTGACTAACCCTAAACACACAAACTTTGTTTTCACAGTCTCCATCACAACTCTCTCTCACCTTACTATCATACCAAATCACACAGATCATCATCTACATCTCACCATCATCATGATCAAACCCGAATAGCAATCACTGCAAATCGAACAACACAAACATAATTTAATACATACCTTTTCCTTGTTGTAGAGGGTCTCGATGACGGGTTAAGAGGGTCTCGGTTAGGTTCTTTTCTTTTTTATTGATAGATCAATGATGGTTTAACTTTCGAGTTGCTAAGATCTTTAAAGATCTTAACACTATCTATGAAATACGAAAGAGAAACTGAGATATGTGTGGTTATTAGTTGAGATTCAATAGATCGATGATGCGTTATTTTGATCATGTTTAAGAAAAATCTATATATAATTTTATAAATGATGAACACAATCTGAGGTCTTTGTTTTAGATAGTTGTGGTTTGATGTTGTTTGTTTTGGTTAATAGTATAATTAGATTGTACATTGTGGTTAAATAATTGTATATTTTGGTGAATGGATAAATTAAATTGTATATTGATTAGCCACTTTAATAGTATTAATGTTGTAAGTTTGAAAATTACACCATGCTTATTTTGTTGTATACTATGCTTATTTTTTTGTAATTCTGAAAATTGTGTGCATTAAAGTGTTGTAAACCATGCTTAATTTTTTCTAAGTCTAAAAATTTTGGAGAGAGAGTCATCCCTCTATTATATGTAGTATAGATTCTCAAAAGAAAATATGGAGAATCAAGTTAACTGAAGAATTTCACTAAAGTAATAAATGGTTATTCCTTACATACTTTGTTACAAAAATTCACCACTAAATACTTGATACATGGGAAAATCTTATTGGGACACTCCATTGTACAAGCAGTTAAAACAAATTATATTAATGTACAACTCTCAGTTGCAAACAGTGGAGTGTCTCAATAAATTTTGAGAGTGTGCGAATCATTTTCCTTTATACATACACAAAATAGGAATAAACTTTTTAATCTAATTAGCTCTTTTAAGACACAATAACTTTTTGGGTGACTACTTGTGTCCATACAATAGATCCAGTGAAGTTATTTGTGATGGCGAAGCTAAGAGTATTAGAGCACGCGGTGTGTTCACCATAGCCCTGCGTTATTGGTGAGTTATGTTGCGTTAAACCCGGTGTTAAGACACCGTCAAGCTGTGTTACCCACTTAACGCAACGTTAAGTGTTGATTTTAATTAAATAAAAAAAAACATTTCACCCCTCCAACGGATATACTAGCCGTTATTTTCAAAAAAAATAAAAATAAAAAAATGCACTTTTAGTCCCCCTAATGGATTTAAACTTTAAAAAACGGCTACTTTCCTTTAAAAAAAGAAAAAAAAAGGAAAAAAAACATTTTTCAAAACCATTTTTCAACCACTATAAATTTAACACCCCAACCCGACAAGGGCTAAAGTGTCACATACATGGTGTCAATCAGAACAAACACAAGCATAAACTTTAATGATACAATGGATACAAGCGTTACAAAAGGTTCCATGATAAAGGAATACAATATTAGAACTAAGTACAAAATGACTAAATCTAACGCATCTTTAGAACCACTATTAACTCATCAAGCAATTCCTCTCTAAAGCTCCTAATTGCACTCTTCACCATAACCCAGCTTCCTTCTAAAGCCTGCCGCGGGAGAAAGAAAACGCGGCTGAGCTTAAAAATCCCAGTGAACAGATATAACAACAAAGTAATATGAAACCGAAAAGAAAGACAGAATATGTTGCATTGGATAAGAATCGAAAAATGTGACATGGTTAGAATATGAGGGTAAAGTTAAGTAAGGTAGAAATAAATGTAGATGTTAAGTGTAGCGGTAAATGTAAAGATAAATGTAAAGGTACCAGGTTTTAAGTTTAGGTTTTATATTCAGTATTTCAACCACGTGCCCAGAACAGATCAGATAATATCAGTAGCAGCCTCATATGCAATCCAGAGGGGAGGCCTCAGAATATCAGATGTAAACAGAGGGGTGACCTCAATGGGTTGTGAAGGACGTGTATTGCACACACAGCCGCATTCACCAGATAATAATAACAGATATCAGATAACAGATAACAGACCTAGGATGCATCCATTCACCCCTTACCCATTCACGTGCAGACCATAATCAAAGGGACGGTGTGATAAATCACTCACCCACACATGAGTCATGCCACTGGTGCATCAATGACACGGACATGGAACCCCCATGCCTAGTGATAGCCCTGGTTTCATACTGAATGGGTCAATGTTTAATTTAAAAGGTCCAAATTACATATCAGAATTTAAACGTCCAAGTAAAACATATGTTCAGATTATACAGATCATATCAGATATATATATATGTTAGATTTTATCAGATGAGCAGTTTCATAAATTAGAGGTTTAATTTTAGAAAGGTTCCTAAACCAGAAATTCATCCTTTAAGAGATTTTATAATCAAAAGTTCATCCTTTGAAAAGGTTTATAAATCAGTAGTTCATCTTTAAAAAGGTTTAAGTTTCAAAGGTTCATATTTCATAAGTTCAATATCAAAGGTTCAGATAGCAAATTCAGATAGTAAGTGGTTCAGATTACAAAAGTTCAAATAGAAAAAGGGATCATAGCAATGGCATAGGGAATCCTAAACAAAGGAAAATATCAGAAGAAAGGTAGCAAGGTTCATATCAATGGTTCAAGGTTTACAAGTGTGAAAGTTTTTATAAGGAAACAGATTTAGAGGTTTTTCATTTCATTTAAAAATATGATTTTCATAAAGGTAATTCTCTAAAATGATTTTAGCAGGAGTTATTTAAATTTCCCTTTGAAACAAGTCTGATATCGTGTTCAAAGAAATTATTTCCACATGGTTTGTCTCATATCATCAAGTTATATTTTCAATGGTTTTCATACAAAACATCATGTCAATGAACCAGAGACATCAGAAGAACCAAGATCAGAGATCAGAGTATGGGTAGAGAAAACGGATCATGAGTCATGAGAAACCTTACTGAAAGGTCAGAATATCTGTACCTCAACCAGACGACAAAGCAGACACAAGAAAACATCAGACAGAAATAGGAACTCCTCCTTCTTCACAGAACCTAGACGGATTAGAAGTCGAGAATTATTCAATAGTTCATTTAAAATCAGATTACTTCAGGTTATCTTTCCACTTTTAGAAGCTTTCCAGATTTGGCAACTTTCCATATTTAGTAACTTTCCAAATTTAGTAACTTTCCAGATTTAGTAAGTTTCCAGAATTAGTAAGTTTCCATTTTTAGAAAGTTTCCATAAATAGCAGTTTTCCAAAGTAGGCAAGTTTCCACTTCTTAACACATTCTTATAAGTTAGTTGTAACATTTTATCAAGTTTCATGGCCTCATGTATTACAGATTTCCTTTTACAGACATTTTCTGAGATTAGAGTTTCGTTAGGTCACCGGACATGTTTTAGGGTTAAAAGAGTAGATTTCACAAGTTGAAGGTCACAGATGATCACATTCACATTATAACATACCAAATTAAGTCAAGAAAGTCAAATATGCATTTATTACACTTTACACCCTTAAGTTTACAAAGTTGCCATATTAGGCCCTTTAATTATCTCATTTACATATTTAATCCTTCAACAAATATAATCATCACATAAGCATCACAACTATTCAAAAATGTCATAATCAGCCCCTACATCATGTTTATGTCGAATTACACATGTTACATCCATATTTACATTTTTAGTCCCTCTAGTTATAATATTTACAATATAAACCTTTTAATTATCCAATTAACATGTAAATCACATAATTAACCAAATACCTACATAAGTCCATCAAGTATCACAAAATTACCATTTTAGTCCCTTAACATTATATTTAGGCCGAATACAAGTATTTACATAATTAGTCCCTTAAGTTTCCAAATTAACAAAATAATCCTTAACAATTTCATATTAACACATTAGCCCCTCAATTTCCAATATTTACACAAATTACCCTACACATCACATTATGTATGAATCACCCTTAATTTACCATATTTACAAAACAAACCCTTATATTTAATCAATTTACAATTCGAATATATTAATTTCCATAATTACAATTTAAATCCCAAACTTACAAAATATGCATCTTAGGTCCTTATAATTATTTTTCCCATTAATATACTGTATTTACAAGAGTCACAAAAATAGTCCCATACTTTCATAAATTACAAAACAGCCCCTTAACTTTATAATTTCTAATCGGTTTTAAGTAAAAATCCAAATCACAAGCCCTAATTTTTCCCAAACCCTAAAATAATTATTGTGCAATAATTACATTTATTATGAACCAGTAAAATTGTGTAAACCCTGATATTTGGTCAAAACCCCTTTTTCTCTATTTTTCCATTAGCCGATTATGAACAAATTCACAAATGATGATTTTAAGCCTCAATTAATTTAACCAACAATTTTTACAGATTTCATATATATCATAGAAGGCCAGAAAAATCAGATCTCAATTTATAAAATTCGTATAGACAGATTTCTTGAATTTACATGAAATTAGGGTTTTGTTTTCTTAAATTCGTATAGCCTTATTTAACATGCATGGATCATTTTTATGATTTTATACAGGTAATATAGGATAGAAAGGATGATACAAAAATACCCAATTGTGTTGGATCGAAAAGAATGATCTGAATTGAATTTCCCCTCTCTCGGCCAAAATACGACAAACCAAAAATGAGATCGAACATCCGTTCATTCCACAGCCTTCACCACTATTTTTCCCACCTTCTATAGGGTAGAAAACGTCCAAGAAAAATATCCAAGAGCCTCTGAAAAGTTTGGAGCCGCCGGTTTGATTTTTAGGGTTTTATGTGTGATTTATTTTGTTTTTGGAAAGGAAATAAAGTTAGTTAATTATAGAGAGGAGGGGGGAGGAATTTTCGGCTGAGATATGGGCTAGGGAGGACCAAAGAACCGAAATTTAAAGTTTCCCAATTTATTCATGCTTATCTCCTTTTTATTTTATGTAGTGTACAATTAATTAAATAAAATCGGACCTTAAATAATTTTCCATGCGTGGCACATAATTTTGTGAGAGTCAAAATGTTGCAAAATATTCATACAAAAATAATATTGATCATATGTTACTCATTTCCAAATTTTTGAGATTTATTTGGTGCCATATAATAGCTTTTATTTAGTTTTTAAATTACAAGGGCATTTTGGTCATTTTGCAAAGTTTTAAATCTTAGGTATTACAACTTCTTCCCCTCTTAAAAGAAAATTTCGTCCGCGAAATTTGAAGTCGCAAGGTCAGACGGAGTCGTAGCAGATTATAAAAGATCCCCGCAGATATTCTCACGCTCAGGGAGGTTCTCCCAACAAAATCTTCCAAGTACAATTAGTTTCTCATGACTCAATCCAGATAAAACAAAAGTTTAGGATCCCTCAGAACAAAACGAATCAGAGTGAATCGGGTCAACCCAATGCAACATATAATAGATGACGCTAGGTGAATCTTATCAGAATTACATATTGAATATAGACAGAAATCAGATTAAATGACGATATTCAGACAATGGAAAGCTCCATAATGAAGCTTAAGATTTATAACAGATATACAGATGTTAGCAGAATGAAAATCAGAGTTTCAGACTTATTCAGATCTCTAACGAATCAAAGACAACATAAGCATAGGCAGAAAGGATCCAGAGTTTCACTAATCGCAGATAATTCAGATAAGATATCAGAACTTTCAGGATTTCAAAAGCACTCCTCGGATATCCTATGATCACAATAAGTGCACATTATATGGTGTAAGTATTATCACGTTGATCAGGCGTCATAATACGAGCACCACATAATTATGCCCTCATGATGATCATACTTTATCTCGAGTCGAGAACAAACAACCTATTCTTAGTCCACTAGTACTTCTACAGTCCAGAGATTAGCAGAATCAGATATCATAGCTTAGAGGAAAACAGACTGCTCAAAAGAGTAATGGAAATTCCAAAATTCCTAACAGAAGTAATGTACTGCGTTCAAGAACATAGGTCTTCACCATTCGCCAAAATTCTCAAAACGAGGTCATTATCAAGAAAACGCAGAATGAACACGGAACTGAGATGTTTCTAGAGAATTTGAAATCTTTACAAGATTTATAACCAGATAATGAAACTTAAGTGGGTCAATGGAAATGAGAATTCATCGTCAACTTTTTTTTTTTCACAGAATCAGTCCATCCAAACATAGGGGTATGCTTCAATATCAGTTCATTCAGAAATTTACTATCTCCCATCTCTTCAAGTCCGGTCATTTATCTTTATTTGTCCATCAACCTAGGGGTGAACGAAATCATGAGCTTGAGTCTGGTTTGTCAATCCTTCTGCAGTTCCTCTTGGAATGTGATGGAGTGATGTGAACTTCTGACACGATCTTTAAATTCCTTCATCATCCAGTCTACTTCCGCTCTCAATTCATCTTAGTACAACCAAGATGAATAGGGAAGTGGGACTGTATGTCTTCATCAGCTTCAGGTCCGCCGTCTTGACTAGATCTTGTCCTCTGCTCGCCAACACTTCTGTCATGTAGGGATCATTTTCCACTCTTCGGGGTAACCACTGCTGTTGTCAATTCCAGATCATGCAGTGAACAATCTTCTCATACGTTTACAGTTGACTTGATGCATAAACAATCATCTTCCTGCGATGTACACGTTCATGTCTGAGTCTCTCTTAGAAGCGTTCCAAGTCAGGTACCACTTGCGAGTGCGGAAGCATATCTCTATTTCAGCTTTTTCCAGAACTCCGTTCTCAATCAAACTAAGCTGTTTCTCTCTGTTCACGAAATTTATTTACAGTAACACAATTTGTAAGCATCCTCCAAAATTTTCTACATGATTCAGAAGATTCCAGCTTCTTTTAATCTTCTGCCGGAGTTTATAGTAATTTTCTCAATTAAGAACACCATTGCCTCAACATACATCAAACTTCCAGAATACACAACTGATTGTCATATTTCTAACAACTTGCGCAATTGATTCTCATGTTCTTCCTTGTATCTGAACGTACTAATGAGTCATACAATGACCATTTGTCTAAACATTCGAGAAGCATAAATTCCATTTGATGCGTAAGAATAGTTGAAAATTTTGCCAATACAATTGGCATCATCAGGGTTTGCAATAATGAGTACAAAGGTAGTTTCAGAATCACTTCTCATTGCCTTCCTTCTTCATAACAACTGCAATACTTTACGGAGGTTATTCTTGATTATTTAACCCATTTCTTAGAAGTTCCTGAGGTTGCTTCTTCAGTCCATCAAATGTAATCAGATCACTGAGTTTCAAAGGTTGACTAAATCATTTATTAATACGCGGAAAGGATTAATGATTTCGGATAGTGATTTAGTTAGGTTTACGATAGTCGATACACCGTCATATATTTCTCTTTCTCTTCTTCAAAAATCGACCGGATCATCCCAGAATAAGATATCAGGGTGATTAACATCATATTACATCAGCTCATTCAATCTCTCAACTTCCATGGCTCCTTCGACTGAGATCAGTTCAGGTTCTATTTTTCAAGCAGAAAGGAATACCAAAAGGTTTATCAGAGAACATTGAAAACTTTGTACTACAAAATACTTTCAGTGCTAGAGCTTTTCAAGAATGGACACTATCAGGTGCTAGGAGAACTTGAAAATCAGAAGAGGTCAGGGTTTTGTACTTTCATATCAGCATCAATCTTAACAGATTCATGTGTTTCAGAAACATCATAACAGGAGTAGAATGAAACAAGTTACTAAAGGTCACAAGCCAACTCAAAATCAAGAGGCCTCAAAATCAGATATATCAAGATTAAACGGATTTATAGAACGAATACAGTCATCAAACCAGACGGATGGTTTATATGTCTCAGCAGGGACGGAGCCAGGACCAAATATGATCGGGTGCACAAAATTTTTTGAATAGTAATACTACAAACACATTTTGATGGACCAAGTGCATTTAAGATGACTTTAAGAAAAATCAATGTTTTTTTCAAAAATTAACACTATATTGAAAAAATTCATCGGGTGCACGGGCACCCGCGGGAACCCCCTTGACTCCGTCCCTGTGTCTCGGAATCCAGTACATGGTACATCAAAATGTTTAGACAGATAAGAGTGCAGTTCGAGGTGTTAGAATCTCGTTTGTTTTCAGCAAAAGTGATAGGTGGATTATAAATCAATGGTACTACATCATCAAATGATCGTCAGAAGTGAGATGTATAGAATATCAGTCGTCAGCATCATCCTGCTCAGTTAATGAATCCATATTAAGATAATATTAACATCATATCCTTCCAAAGGAAACTGATGGGCAAACAGAGTTCATCATTCAGAGGGAGGAAAACAAATTTTTTTTTCCCTATTTCTGTAATTAACAATTATCAGAGTAAAGGATTATGCAAAGTCAAATAGTATCGGATGATACATTTTATGCCCGGCATACGAAACGAATTCACAGAATGTGTCTAGCACATCATGTTTGAATAACCTTCAGAATGGTCGGTAAAATATAAGAATGTTTGTCAGGCAAGATGGAATCTGAGGATCAGAAGTGAATTTGAATGGTATACGGTATCAATATCATTCTCGAGAGATTTCAACTTATTTGATTATTGTACTTAGGTTGCAAAACTTTTAAACCACAGAAATAGAAATGCTCTTAAGGCATGATTAAAGGCAGAAGCACGATTCAGAGTAATGCGGGAGCAATGCTACTACTTAGATGCCCTAGTCTACCCATTCCTCACCGGTAATAACTTAGGTTGGTAAAGGGGTTCTCGGAGTAAATTATCATAGTCGTTTTGTGGGCGCTTACAGTGGAAACCGATTGGTCCAAGCTTCACAGGTCGGGATTTAGTGTACTACAAGTCGCAGCCTGGGCTCTAATACCATAATTGTAACACCCCAACCCGACACCAACCAAGAAACCAAAACCAACCTATCTCCACCACCATCATCAAATGATCCATTTCCACCCACTCATCACCATGCTTGCTCACAATATGAGAAAATGGTCCAAATTGGTGAAAACATTAAAACCTTGCTTAACCAATTTCAAGATGAGACACGCTTCGCCATTCAACACATCCTAGAACGTTTGGATGCTCTTTCCCATCCAAACCAACCATAGACCCCTTCTGGAGGCTTCTTGTCCAATTTAGGAAGTGTTGAAGTCCTCTACTTATAGAAGTAGGATTTTTATTTTTTTTATTTCTTGGTTATTTTTATTTTTTATTTTAATTTTTAGAAGTAGGAATGTAGTTTCATTTCTTGTCTTTTGACTTTTTGAAAGTCAAATTTTTAATTGGAATGATATTTTCTACTATTGGTTGATCATATATGAGTTGTGATTGTGGATGATTATATTCTCATAATATGTGGTGAGTACATGCTTGTTTATGTATCATTATCACCAACTAACCATTTTTTTGTAGGTTCAAAATCCATGTTTCCCAACTTGGCACTCCTTTTAGGGGGAGTATCGACCAAGGGGGAGCAAGTGCATAAGTTCCGCTACGCTACTCTTCTTTTTGTTTCGACAAAAAGGGGGAGAAAGATATCTAAACTTAGTAACTTAAAATGATTTTCATCAATTAAGTAAAACAAGTTTGATATAACATTTTTTTTAAGCTTTAACACTAAAATTTGTGAGTTACTTAAAAACAAAGTTTATGTTTTGTCAACAACAAAAAGGGGGAGATTGTTAATACAAATATCGCCTAAAAACATTATTTATATTTTACGATCTTTGCTAAGTTTTGTTAATGACAAAGTGTAAACTTTAGTTTTTAGTAAAACATGATTTTAGTTTAAAGTCTTGCATAACTAGATTTTTGCTACATTTACATTTCATATAAAACACAACATTTTCATATTTCTTAAATTAGAAATGTCACATCCCATTTATGGTAAGTTTTGTCACCTTACATTTATGGAAAGATTGTGTGGTTGACTAAACAAAGTTCTTACACAAGGTTTGTGTGTTTGACTCTCCATAGGGTTCTTACACAAGTTTTGTGTTTGACCAAGTATTTATGTGATGTGACTTTGGATGGTTTGGCAAGTTATGGCAAAACATAACTGTCAGACCTGGCGGAACCCTCGTGGTACACGGGCGGAACCCTTCTGAGGGTTCCGCCATATCCGCCAGGCTTGATGGTTGTTTTGCTATAAATACCAAGCCATTTGCTAGCTTTTTTCTTTTATCACTTCTCATCATATTTTGCACATACATTCATATCTTTCATCTAACCCTTAACATCTCATTGTTGTGAATACTCTTTTGTAGCAAAGAAGTTCACAAGTACATATAAAGTTACAAGTATTCAACTCAACGTTGCAAGACTTGTTAGCTTAGCATCGTGTAGACTTTGTATAGTTTACACTTCATTTGATTGTGTGTTATAAGTTGTGATCGGTTAGTATTTTAGGCCTTAAAATACATAGTGAAACGGGAGTGGTTGTACCCTTGGTAAAGAACTCGACATCTAGCTTAGTGTCGGTAAAATTGTAAGCGACGTGTAAGGTTTTCTCCGCCGGATAAAGGAGCTTGTTGACTAGTGAAAGAAACTCTCGAGTTGGATACTCGGGGCGTGGACGTAGGGCAAGGAAAAGAGAGTTCCTTGTAGCCGAACCACGATAAACAATCGTGTCATGGTTTGATCGTTTCTTTCTTTATACTTGCATATTGTGTATTGTCTTTGTGTTCATATCTTTGATTAAACGGAAAGTTTCAAAAGGTAATTAAACTAAAAACGGGTAAACTATTCAACCCCCCTTCTAGTTTTCCACAATTGGCATCAAGAGCTACGTTACTCAAGCTTTTAAAATATATTGTGTTTTAAAACTTGAAACGATCCATGGATTTTGAAAATTACAAAGAAGGGCAATCTATGCAAAGACCACCACTTTTTGAAGCAAATGGTTTTATCTATTGGAAAAACCGATTTGAAACTTACGTGAAATCTAAAGATATAGATTTATGGTTTATAATTGTTGATGGTGATAATATAGTTACAAACACTAAAGATGAAGATCAAAAGAAATTGATTGCTAAGAATAATGAAGCTAAAATGATGTTATATAATGCTTTGCCTAAGAAAGAATATGAAAGAGTCTTTATGTGTAAAACCGCTAAAGAAATTTGGCAATCTTTAATAGTCACTCATCAAGGAAACTCACAAGTTAAGGATAACAAAATTGATCTTCTCATTCAACAATATGAACAATTTGTTATTCCCGAAGATGAAAGTATTGATAGTGCATTTGCTAGGTTTAACACTATTATTACTTCACTTAAAGCACTTGATGAATCTTTTTGTAGCAAGAATTTTGTCAGGAAATTCCTTAGAGCACTCCATCCGAAGTGGAGAGCAAAAGTGACGGCAATTGAAGAATCCAAGGATCTTTCAAGCATGTCACTTGATGAGCTAATTGGAAACCTCAAAGTTCATGAAATGGTAATGGAAAAAGATTCGGAAATAGTTAAAGGCAAGAAGGAAAAAGTCAAGTCTATTGCCTTGAAAGCTAGAGTCCAATCAAGTGATGATGAAGAATCTAGTTCCGATAGTGATGATGAAGAATATGCCATGGCCGTTAGAGACTTCAAGAAGTTCTTTCGTAGACGAGGGAAATTTGTAAGGCAACCTAAAGATGACAAGAAAACCTTCCGAAAAGATCGTGATGATAAGAAAGGAAGAGTTGAAAGGAAATGCTATAGGTGTGGAGACACAAGTCATCTAATAGGAGAATGCCCAAAACCGCCCAAAGGCAAATCACAACAAGCTTTTGTAAGTGGCACTTGGAGTGACTATGAAGAAGAGGATGATGAGCCAAAGAATGATGATGTTGCTCTCATGGCTCATGACTCAAATGAGGTACTCTCCGACTCATCTTATTCGTCCATTGATGATGACACCTTACAAAAAGAATATAACAAACTTTGTGAACTAAGTCTAAAAATCATAAACAAAAACAAATTTTTGAAAACTAAAAAGGAGTTTTTGGAAAATGAAGTTTATGAGTTAAAAGAAAAGGCTAAAAGATTAGAAAAGAGTAAAGGTGTCGACACATTGTGTAAATCATGTGAAGAGCTTAAACTCGAAATTGAGAAACTAAAAGTTACTCAAGATGATCTAATAAAACAAACCACAAAGTTTAAGAAGTTTGATAAAAGCATTTCTGGTGCGGATGAAATTATGAAGCTTCAAAAATCACCATTTGATAAAATAGGTCTAGGTTTCATGAAATTAGAAACTTTGAAAGATCAAACGAAACAAGAAAATAAAACACAAGAAACTAAGCAAAATTGCTACAGCAACCCGCGGAACCGGCGGAACCCAAAACAAGGTTCCGCCCGTTGAACCCAAAGGTTCCGCCAGGTCTGTAGCAGCAAAAACAGCTTCCATGTCGAATCGTTCAAAATTCGTTAAAGTCACATATAAAAATGAAACAAAACTTGCTGTTAAAACTGGAGTAGGACTTGATAAAAATGAATTTAGAACTAAAATCACTCAACCAAGACCTAAGACACCTTTTCCCAAACGCCCATTTCCAAAGAGTAACTACAACCCACTACCAAACTACCAACATGTTTGGAACCAAAACACTCCTGGACATTACCAAACTCCAAACTACATGTCATGGAACCCTTATGCTCTATTTTCATACTTGAGTCAAGTTAATGGCTTGCTTAACCAAAATGGACCCATGAGAAATTGGGGACCAAATGTTTGAGTGCTTTTCATAAAATAGGTGTGCCTTAAAGTATGTTTGGAACCGGATGAATGGATTAAAGATAGCGGTTGTTCAAGGCACATGACGGGTAACAAAAGCCTCTTCTCAACATATCACCAATGTGATGGAGGTAATGTTACGTTTGGTAGTAAAGCTAAGAGCAAAATCATCGAAGAAGGTACAATCTCTCATGACTCCCTTTTTATAGATGATGTAGCTCATGTTGATAACTTAGGTTTTAATCTTCTTAGTATTAGTCAACTTTGCCGTAATAAGTATAACGTCTTTTTTAGTGAAAATGGAAGTAAGATACTTAGAGATGGCATAACCATAGCCAAAGGTGTCCTTAAGAACAACGTATATGTCATGAAATTGGATCAAACATCTAAAGACAAACTTTGTCTTACTTCATTAGATGAATCCTCAACTTTATGGCAAAGACGTTTAGGACACGCTAATATGAGACTAATTCAAAACCTCTCCACCAAAGACTTAGTTCGAAACCTACCTAAGTTGAAATACGACCAACACTTTTGTGATGCTTGCAAAGTCGGTAAACAAGTCCATAATAGCCATAAGGCTAAAAATATGGTTTCTACATCTAGGTGTCTAGAACTTTTGCATATGGATTTGTTTGGTCCATCCGCTATACAAAGTTATGGAGGCAACTTCTATACTTTGGTAATAGTGGATGATTATTCAAGGTATACTTGGACAAAATTTTTGAAAAGTAAAAACGAAGCTTTTGATAAATTTGAGATTCTAAGTAAGAAAATTCAAAATCAAGTAGGGTCTAATATTGTATCTATTAGAACGGATCACGGTCGTGAATTTGATAATGAATTTCAATTCGGAAACTTTTGTGATAAAAATGGTATTACTCATAACTTCTCGGCTCCACGTACTCCTCAATCTAATGGTGTAGTAGAACGTAAAAACCGGACTTTGCAAGAGATGAGTAGAACAATGCTTAACGAACAAAACATTCCACAAAAGTTTTGGTGTAACGCCGTTGACACATCAACGTACATTCTTAATCGAGTCTTAATTAGACCATTTTTAAACAAAACTCCTTATGAACTATATAAAGGTAAAAAGCCTATATTAGGATACTTTAGAGTGTTTGGGAGTAAATGCTTTATTCTTAACACCAAGGATTACCTCACCAAATTTGACCCAAAGTCTTATGAAGGTGTATTTCTTGGATATTCACAAAATAGTAAGGCTTACATTGTTTTAAACAAAGAAACCTTAAGA